>WBMZ01016913.1:0-20725 GCA_013400975.1 Atrichornis clamosus | reverse complement strand
GCTGCCGGTGCTGCCGGTGCTGCTGGTGCTGCTGGTGGCCGCGGGACACGGCGCCGTCATCACCGGGGTGAGCGCCGCCGCTCGGCACCGACGGCACCGACGGGACCCGGCACCGGCACCGGGAGGGCTGGGGCGGGCCGCGGCTGCGGGGGCGGGGGGGCTCCGGTACGGCAGCGGGGACGGGAGCCGGGGATTGCTCGCGGCGAGTGATAGCGGGACTGGGGGGAATCTCCCGGGATAAGAGATGCCAGGCGAGAGGGGAGCGCTCGGCCGTGAGGGATGCTCGGAGCTGGTCTCTCTGGGTGAGAACTGCCGAGAGTCGGGGTCTGTCCGGAATCGGGGATGCCGGGACGGAGGGGTCTCGAGTGCGGTGACGGATGCCCGGAGCTGGGATAAGTGATAGCCGGGACGTGGGAGGGAAAGCTGTGCCAGGTGATGAGAGATGACAGGGCTTGGGGGTCCGTCTGGGATTAGTGATACCGGGACGTGGCATCTCTCAGCGGTGAGGACTGCCCAGAGCTGCGGGGCTCTCTGGATTAAGTGGTATCAGAGCTTGGGGGTCTCTCTGTGTTGAGCGATGCCAGGATGTGTCAGTCTCTGCGGTGGGGCATGCCAGGAGCTGCGGGTCTCTGGGGTGAGGGGATGCGTGCAGAGATCCCTGCTGCTTTTCCAGGGCTGGAGCTTCCTCCCATGCAGTCCCAGCTGCCCCCAAACCTGACCTGGGAGGGTCTGGTTCGGGGCACTGCACTGCCCACTGTGCACCCCGAGTTCTTCCAGTCTCTCCATGTACAGGCAGGATTGCAATCCTCGTGAAAAGCTGGTTTTCTCTTTTATTTTCCTTTGAGTATGAGTGTGCTGCTTTTCCCCACAACAGCCACCCCTTGCAAACCAGTCTGTTATTGTTGTTGTTTTTAGGCTCAAGATTTACTTTGGTTGTGAAAATACTTTTCTTCTCAAAGACGTTATTTAACACAAAGTGTTGCATCACTCTTAAGTAAAATGATTTTTTAAGTGTGTGCTTTGGATTAATAACCCAGCACTTGCATTCCTTCAAGAGCTTACTTATCTTTTGTAACCATCAAGAGTTGCACTCCTGGCAGCAGATTTCTCCGTGGCTGTCCAGGCTCCCTGTCCGGACCACTAAAGTCCACGAAACAGCTCGTGGGCATTTCTCTGGAAGTCAGATCACTTCCCAGGACTGATAATTTTTCGTAGCAGGAATGTTTTAATGTTTGAGAATTTCAAGTTTCTTTTAAGTAGAGATATTCCCAGCAATGGAGGAGCCGTTTATCTGTTATTAGAGTTGTGGCTACACCTTTAAAGCATGATTAATCCATTAAATAAAGTAATTGTGGGGCACTGAATAATAGATCCAGGACAAAGCAGATTAAAAAAGTAAAAATAGCTTAGAACTAGAAAACATTACTTTATTAACTATTGCAGAGTCTGCTTAAATCACTTTGATGCATTTTTGGCTTCAGATGAACAGGCAAATCTCAGATGAGAGCTGATGTAGGTGTTTGAGTTCCCATCCTCTGAGCCTGCAAGGTGCTTTTCCTTCACAATTCAAGGACTTTTTTCAAACTTTCCTCACTTCAGTGGTGGTTCTTGTGCTGACACCAGTTGCCTTTGCAGCTGGCATTTCACTTGGGACATATTCTTGGGCCGATTTTCCACAGAATTGTGTTTAAATGGGGTGTTCATGTCATGTCCTGGAAAAATTAAGAGTAGCAGCATGAATTACACATTGCAGATAAGGCGTGGGCAGGAGCGTTTGGGTTGAATATTTTCTAAACTTGTCATACATTTTTGGAAAGGGAGCCTTAAAAGTTCTGCCAGATGTAAATATGTGTGTGTGAGTTTTAGGAGGAAATTGTTCAGCACGGACGTGGAGACCCTTGCTTGGTAGAACATACTCAGTTGTATTTTGCTCTTGAGTGGTGTTTCATGCCAGGACCAGTCCCACGGAGATGGATGGGGTTTGAGACATATAACTGAGAAAAAAAAAGGAGTCAGGAGCTGAGAGCTGAGAAAGAGCAGAGCCTGTGACTCCAGCTGAGCAGTGGACGCCAGTGTGCCAGGGGCAGCCAAAATCACTGGACCTGCATTTTTATTTGTTTCTAGGGCAAAAGTAGATCATTGGAGTGCTTATTTATTTCTTTATTTTTTAAGAGAGAGGTCAGAAAGTGAACATTTTCTGGAGAGGCAGTTTTATGGCAATTAGTCTTATAGGCAAATGCTCTGTGGTCGGGCTCACCTGTAGCACAGAGCTGTGTGTTTAGGAGGTGTTTGGGTCACACACGCTATTTAATAGCTTGATCCTCATGCAGCAGCTTCTTCCTAATCTACTGGCTGATCTTTAAACATGTGTTTTGATCTGGCTTCTGCTGGTTGAAGCAGCTCAATATTTACCCAGCGAGTACAGTCTAAAGTCATTTATCATGTAAATTCCAAGGTAAGATCTGGGAGTTTTTCCCTCAAGAGAATGTTCATTCTGATATGGGTCTTCCCCAGAGCTGTTATCAGTATTTACGTACATTTTTATGAGTTGCCCGTTTACGTAGTGCTGACCAGTGCCTTTGGTCTATCACTGCTGCTGTCAGACAACACCAAGAGCAGTGAGTTAATTAGGCTTACGTTTGGGGTGTAATCAGAACCTTTAACTAAGGGCATTTCTCACTGGAGAAAGGAGAATTTAATTTTACATTAAATTCATATAATAAAAGGTCTGATAAGCTTTTGATTTAAAAGTAACCAAAAGATGTACAGTAACTTGTTTTCAAACCCTAATGTGTCAATTGCTCTTCATGGTTTGTGGGTTTTAAAACATACCCACTAGTTTGCATTTTGGTTTTTGCTTATCTAAGCTGTATTGGGTAAGTGGCTGAAATATTTTTTGCCTCCCGTGAAGGGGAATGCTACCACAGCAGCATTTTTTTGCATGTGGACACTTATGCAAAGCTTTTCTTAAGGCCTCTTTTAAGACACATTTAAGACCTCTTTTAGCTACACGTAATTCTAGATTAAAACCACAGGATCCATATTTAAACTTCTGTTTTAGCTACTTCCACTTGGAATTCTCTAACAAAACTATCATGCAGTCTTTCAAAGGCACTCAACCATGATAATATAAGAAATTAGAAGGTAAAGTTACTTAAAAGTCATTATATTAATGGATGATTTCCGATTTAGCTTCTCCATAAGCCTGTTTTGGTAACTGTTTTGGTGACAAATTTAGTGTGGTTGGTCCTTGCTCCTTCCTGAGCTCACTCAGGCACTGATCTGGGAAAGCGAGTGGCACGTGCCATGGGCTATCAGTGCTCAGAACCTGGGACCATAAATCATCCACAGTCCTGGGTTTGGCCCTGAGCAGCTCCAAGTGTGGTCCTGGCTTTCCAGAACCTGGGTTCAACTCCGGAATGCGCCAGGAGCCGGTGTGTTCCGATCCACGGGAGATACAAGTACTGCAAATCAGCCTTAAATCTTATTATGCAGCCTTAATGAGCCGTGATAACTTATGGGGTGCCAGAGGCACACCTGATCAGTCCTATTTCTGGCATACATTTATTATTCATTTAATTTGCTTAATGCTGTGTTGAACTCCAGGCCTGCGACCGAGACCAGCAGTGCGGAGGCGGGATGTGCTGTGCGGTCAGCCTCTGGATCCGCAGCCTCAGAATGTGCACCCCCATGGGAAACCTGGGAGAGGAGTGCCATCCTTTGAGTCACCGAGTGAGTATGTCACCGGGGGGGCTGTGGGGCTGGAGCTGGCAGGGCAGGAAGAAGCAGGAATATCCGGCGCCGTACGATAAAAGCTACACGTGGTGGAAAGGCAGGGGAACATCCCATTCCTTACAATACCCAGCCTTTTGCATCTGTGTGGAGACAGCGATGAGGGGAAGGAAGCACATTACTGTCAGAATTATGCTGAGGAGAATCAGAGGATGAAAGCACTACACGCTTTCCAGATTGCTTTCTTATTAGTTTGTTGTTGCTGCTTTGTTTGGTTACGTGATCCGAAACAGCGTTAGCAGTTCCCAAGCCCAACCCTGCCAATCCCCACTGGTGTGAGCAGGAACACAGCAAACGTCACTGACCCCAGTGGAAGGGGACAAGATTCTATCACAAGCATAAAAATGTCTCCAGTCAGTGTTGGGACACCTGGTGCATTGAGGAACCATGGAGTAGGTGTTGACACAGACTTGAAAAATCTCCCCACAGGCTCTCTTTGCTTCTATTCTACCTATTAATTTCAAATATATATGCATGTATACACATATATACACATATATATATAACATCAGTTACATATTAGTACATTATTAGATGATACACTGTATTATTAACATAATGATTTTAACAAAGTACATTTATTTAAGGTTATGTAATTATGTATATTATATGCTGCTTATTTAAAAGTAATACAAAAGGCTGAATGGGATGTTACCAGAGAGCTGGAGAACCTGGTGGTCTTCAGAGCCATCCTCAGGGAAGAGCATGGCTCAAGAGTCATCACAAGTGAAAGACAGCAAGGCAATAAATTCAGATTATAAATGTGCAGCTAGTTAGCTGCCTCGCTCATTGTTTCATCCAAGGCCTGACTTCTCAGCTCAGAATCTACAGTTTATTTTCTCAGTTTTAGGAAGTTTAAGGCTCTGTTCTATTGCAGTTAAGTTTTTAAAACATCTGCTGTGATATTGGGGACCAAATTGTCAATTTTACTATGTAATGTAGCAGGTTTTTCTTGTAAGGGCTCTTTACATTAACCAGGAATTAGGATAAGAGAAATTGTCTTCTAGGGGGTTTTATGAGCTTATTGTTATTGGGCAATAATTCATACTGTCTGATATATTTTAAGCTGATTGCCTGCATAATTACAATCAGAGAAGATGCCTGTCCACCCCACACTTAGTCACTGATGTTTATAAGCTTTATGAGGTTAATTTTAGATTTAGATTCCTCACCCCACTGCTCTTCCTGAGAAACACAAAGCAAATTGATTTACTGTAGAACGTGACATGAGGTTATTTTAAGGATGGAGTGTGTGCTCAATGGTTCCTCCCTTGTAAATACTTGTGTAGGGAGCAGCTGGGTGCCCTGGTCACAAAAACCTTTCATTTGCCTGCAGGACAGGTCCAAAGCAGGCACCACATCGGCCATGGCACCTCGGGGACCCCAGGGGAGCTGGGATATACCCTGGAGGAGACGGCTGGCCGTTGAGGTTCCACCTTCTAGTTTCCTTCTCCACAACCAGACAGTGATGGACTGATGCCCTCAGCAGTCCCAGCTGGAATGTCAAGGCAGGGTTTGCAGGCAGGGCCAGGCAGGTGAGGTTTGGCAGCGTGGGAGTCCTGCTGAAGGGAACGTTTCCTTGCAGCAAGTGGAATGTTTGGAATAAATCACCTGAGCTGTCGGGAGGCCGAGAGCTCAGGTTTTGGGTTTTGCTGCAGCGCTGTGTGGGAGCACACAAGAGGTGTGATTCCCATGGGGAGTCCCCAGCGCCTGTGGCTGGTGCCTCTCCACTCACGCCGGAGCAGTGGGGCTGTGGTGGGTGGCGTGGGGAAGCCCACAGCATCCCTTCGCTGGGGCTGCTCTTCACGGTGCTGGGCAGGAGGCTGGTGCTGGCACAGGGCACTGCAGGTGATGTGAGCCCCCCGCCCACCCCCTGCGCGCCGTGGGGTGTCACTGGAGTCAGGCTGGCCCTTGGCATGATGCACGGAGGACTGTGTGGGACCTTCTCCCTTTGACTTTCTTAAAGACAAAATTTGCACACCAACAAAAAACAATCTTGGAATATTAAAACTGCAGGCTTAAAACACCCAGAAATCTGCAAATGAGGGAATTAGGGCTGTCTGTCCGGCTGCTAGCAGTGGCTTTGTGCCTGTGTGTCTCCTTTGCTGCATCCAGGGAATGCTCAGTGTGTGCTGCCGCTGTGCCACAGCTCCCGGCCATTTCCCACTGGGCCGTCCTGCTTGGCTTCTGTGAAAGACAGAGCTTGTGATCAAGTTGTTGAAGAGTGTCAGTGCATGTGCATGTCATGGCACAATTAAATTTGTCTAATGTACTCCGTGTGTGCTCCCTGCGGCACAATCTGGCTGGGGAAGGGTGGAATGAAATGAGAAACCTCAGCCCTGTGGTGAAAAGGATCCTGCCCATAGGGAGGTCAGGCAAGGTGACCTCCAGAGATCCCTTCCAGCCTGATTACCACGGGATCCCAAGGTTCCCAGGTCCTGCTCTGTGCCGTGTGACAAGACAGGAATCGGGACAAGCAGACAGCCCTGCACAGTGACACCACAAAACGCGATGTTAAAGGCCAGTGTAGTTTCACAACAAACTCCTTTATGAAACGGGAGTAAATGGAGAAGATGTGTCACAGATGCAGATTTACACAGCAGCGTGACTGTTAACATTCTGCTCTTAACTGTGGCTTGACCAGGGTGCGCAAGGGCTTGGCTTTGCCATCTGCTCTGCACCGCTGTGCTGCAGCTCCTGGGGATCTCCGGCTGCGGAGGGAGGGAGCTGGGCGGCGTTCCCCGTACCCCCGCTATTCCCCCGAACGCAGCCCCCGGGCACCGCTGCCGCGGTTCTCGCTGTCACTGACGCCTGTGCTCCCGGTCCCAGGTTCCCTTCTCCGGGCGGCGGATGCACCACACCTGCCCGTGCCTGCCGGGCCTGACCTGTGTGCGGACTGCTCCCAGCAAGTTCAAATGTTTACCGGACTTCAGAAAAGAAGATGTCTTTTTTTAGCAGGAACTGTTCTGCACGACAAAGAGCCTCTCGGTATTTTCGTTTTCTCCTTATTGTGACCAAAAGATGTACTTTCCAGGGGAGACCCTTCACCACACTTTCCTGCCTCACCAACATCAGCTGGAAATGAGATACTGCGCTGCTGTGGCCAAGGTTTACAGGAGGGACTCACAGGGGTGGATGAATTCATTTTGGGGTAGCAAAATGACATCTGCTACAGCAAAACTCTTGCTAAGGGCAGGGGCTTGAGCATTCCTGACCCATCTTTCCAGGTTTCGTGGTTCCAGCTTAACCCCAGAATGAAAAAATCCAAGTTTATTGCCAGTTTTGGAAAAATTTGGCCATGTTTTTACACTTTGGAATACCTGAATTGAACTGAGGGTTGAATAACTGCACAGTGTGAAGCATTGACAAAAAGCCTGTATTTACATTACATTTCATATCTCTATTAATATAATTTTATTTGTAAGTTAGGCGCATCTCTAGGGTAATGGTTTAACCAATAGATGTAGTTTTTACACTTTTAAAAAGTGGCAGGTGGAACCAAAGCTTTTCAATATTCAGAGCATTAAAAGATTTTGTTATTTTAGTATTCTAAGATGAGAAGTTGTTGTTACTTGAACTGGTGTAAAACTACCTGATCATCTCAAACTATGTATTAAGATGCAGTTTATATTAAAGAAAAAAGGAACCCTGAAGTTTACTGTAATGAGCTGCCTGACTTCTTGTATATGTATCAAATTTGCTGTGTAAAAATTCTGTATCAGAATAATGGCAGTATATGATTTGATTTATTTTAATATTATAACATTATTTTGTCATTGTGGTTTTTCATTTTCATTCAGTGTAATCTGTTATCCCACACTCCATTCACCCAAGCTAGCAGAGCTCCTTATGGATAGCTTAGCAAAAGATTATGTGCCTCCGGCTGCTTCTTGGGAAACTTGGAGTTTTTAAGGCATGAACTCCTCAATCAAGCTGCAGTTTTAGACTTGGGAGGAATCTTGCTGTAACTAATATGAGAGGTTTTTCTTGGCACATGCCTCAAAGGATCAACTTTAGCCCAGCAAACATAAGATTTGTGGGTTTTCTATGAAATACTGTGTGACTTCATATTTACTTGTCAGTCCCCAGAGCTGGAATTCCAATAGTTTGTGTGAGATTCACACGTTTCTTGCTCTCAGACATGCAAACATATGCTGGAACTGGAAAAGTGAAGTCATTCATCTTTCAACAATCAGTGCTTTGCTACTGGTGGAGATGGGGGGGTTGGAGAAGCAAGCATGCTGTATCAAGGCCAAGACCTGTGCTACTTAGAGGAGAAACATCCCAGGGAGTTTACCAGGTACCTCCCACTGGGCTCCACAACCTCCCTGAGGAGACAGAAAGGGATAACTGGACTAGTTATTGCCAGATCCTCGTGGATCCTGCACATGTTAGAAAAATAAAAGCCTTGGGAGAGGATTGCATCCTCCTGGCTCAAGACAGCCCATCCCAGGGCGCTCACTCCAATGCCTCTATATTTTCCCCCTTTGCAGTGGTGCTACAGCAGCTGTGCAAGTGGTAACAGAAAGAAAACCCAACGAGACCGAGGTGCCACTAAAGGGTAATTTTACATGTGGTTTGCATTAATGTGGTCAGGTACAAAGTGCCTGTATCAGATCTGAAGCCTCAGAGGCGCTCAACACTAACCCCAAGGGCTGGTGAAAGACCAAATCATTCCCATCCCAATGCAAGCACTGCAGAAATCCCCATAACCTGGATTTAAAACCAAATCCCAAGCCTGATCTTACCAGTCACTAAATAGGGGGGCTCCCCAAACACCCTGCACACCCACAGAGTCTGGGTTTGCAGAGGAGGAACACACTGGAAATCTGGGAGTTGCTTTTCTGTCCATGTCTGTCACTATAAAATAAGCTCGATATCATGGACTTCAGTTTACACTCAAAAGGAAAGTCAAGAAGGAAAATAGGAGCAGACCAAATGTGCATGTGTCCCACCTCTTGCTCCTTTTTTTTTTTTTAATCAGAACACAAGAAATGAATCATAGCAGGAAAGAATAGCCCTGCTCCTCATCTCCTGCTGGAATAATTCACCAGTGACTCCATGGAAAGTAGTAACCCTGGTTTATATCATTGCAAATGAGTGGAGAATTATATCTAAGGACTGCCTCAGACCTGCCAAACCGAAATCCTGGGAGAGTTTATCAGACAAGAGCAGAGCAACTTTGTAGTTGCAATTTGTGCCAATTAACTTGTAGGATTAAACATTTATCTGGGTAATGAGAACAGCCCCAATTACACGAGTTCAAAGTTCACACAATTTATGGCAGGTGGAAGTTCTCGTGTCCTGCAGACACTCCTGGACAGGGCATTTGGATGGTGCAGCTTTGAGAGAAAAATTATCTTGTACTTGTCCTTGAGGGGCTTCTCCACAACTTCCCTGCTGATGTAGGAGAGATAAAGGCAAAACCTCACTGTCCTACATCCACACTATATTCACTTGGCAATAATTATTACGATTCCCCTTTTAGTAATTTAATTTTCATTAATTGACATTCACAATGGAGGTTAGTTGGTTTGAGAGATCGTTTTGGAAAGAATATTAAGCTTTTGCATCCCAATTATTTCCTAAACTCTGCCCTAATCAATTATCTTCTCTCCCATCCTAGGGGAGATTTCCTCACCCAAGCACACCTGCAAAGTCCCTTTAATTTCTTTCTGCAGTGGCAGGGGCTGATAGGGAACCCTTTACCTTTACAGTGATAACAGGCAAACCAGTGACCACAAGAAGTATTTCAAAATGTGAATGGCCATGCATTCCCCTCTGCTTTTCCCTGGAGCCAGCTTTTGTCTAGAGGAGCACAGCAAATGACTCAAGATGACCGATGGAAAAGGTGGCCAGCCTCAAGCCAAGCCTGCCACAAAAAGTTTTCTGCAGTCCCCTGTGCTGCTCAGTTTGTCCCAGAATCACCCTGGCAATTATTCCAGGCCAGGAACAGCTTCCTCACCTGCCTTGGAGGAAGGGGAGGAGGCAGGGCCTTGCAGGAGAAATCAAATAAGAAAATAGAACTGAACTCGTGCAGCCCTGGGCCCCCCTTGGTGAAGGGGAAAAACCTCATTCCCCAGTACACAGAGCTTGTGAGGAGAGAGACTGGTTTAAACACTTCCCTTTATTCACTCCACTTAAGAGATCTGTGCCAACGTGTATTTTAACTTTATTAATATTGCAGTAATATAATTAATTATTAATAGAAACGTGTGCATTAATTTTTAATATTATATGAATATTGATATTAGAGATATGCTATAGAATAATGCTGATATCCCCCCATGCTGGAGGAGTTTCCATGTTTATTGCCAGATTTTGGGTTAACAGAGAGCCACTGCAGGAAAGGAGACCACCACACGTAATGACTTGCTGCCTTAATTTAATTACATGCTTATTAGGAAAGGTGAAACAAGGTGTTTGGGGTTTGTGGGTGCACAGCTGGCTGAGCCAGCACACACCTGTGAGCCCGGGGGACTGGAGGGGAGGCTCTGCTGCAGAGCACCACAAAGCCCAGCTGAAACTCAGCTTCATCTGCATCCTCCTGCCCACAATTCACCCCGGGAAATGTTGTTACTTGAAAAAACTAACGTTACAAGTCGTTGAGGGAGGAGGTGACACAAAAGTTAATTATTCTGGTTGTTGGGCAAGGGAGACTCAGATGTGAATAGGTCCTCACTGAAGAGACTGGTCACCTTAACCACACCCAGGTTTTACAGAACTGGGGAGTGAATGGAGAGTAACTGGGGCAAGGCTGGAAGTTACCATGGTGTCCGAGAGGATGAAAGGGAACAACACACACCTCTGTGGAGAGTTTTTAAGGTAAGGAAAGTGATTTTATTTGGTATTATTAATTTGTAGGGCTAGTGGGAAACATTAACCTTGTTGTTACTCCAAAGCTCTAGTGTGTTTGAAGGTCACGTAGCACTCCTTGTCAAGAGGTACTTTGCTAATTTGCCTCATCAGCACAATCCACCAAACCAAAGCCTGATACCAGCAAGGGTGACCCCAGACTGAGGTTCCCACCAGTGCCTCCCCCTGCCCCAGTAGCTCTGGGATTTGTTATTTCTGCACAGATGGATATTCAAAAGAAACAGAAGGTGCTAAGAATCCCTTGATTTAAACAAGATGTCTCAGGAATTTGATCTTGACAATGTGTAACGTGTTTTCCAGAAGGAATAAGAAAATTGCAGGAAGAGAATAGGCTGTGCAAATGCAAGAGTGTTTTGATAACAGCAAAATCAATGCGCCTTTCTCTGTTACATAGATATGAAATGGCAAACCAGCAGGGGTACAGTCGTTAGACTAATCAATAATTCTGAGCACAGGAATGGAGAGGAGTTTAATGCACATCAGCAAATCACCTGTGGTTTCTCAGGGAGAGCCCTGAGTGCAGGCAGACCCAGCCCAGTGCAGCAGGACACGTTGGAGTGATTGGGCAGGGCAGATTCCCCCCTATGACACGTCTGCCTTGGAGGACGGTGGCAGCCTTTGGGTCACTCTGCCTGGTCACCAGGGCTGGGAAAGGCTGGATGTGAAGGGCTGAAGCCAAGTGGTCCTGGTGCACCGAAGGGAGGAGGATGGATGGCAGCTTGTTTTGTGGCAAGGAGTACAATGCAAAGTGTGCAGGAGAGGAGGAACAAGCGACATAACCACGGAGCACACCTGTGAACACCCCTGTGGCAGGGCTTTCCCAGAGATCTGAGGGTGAGGCACCTTAGTGAGGGGAAAATGAAGGCAGGCACAATGTCAAAATGATAGAGTCTCCTCTGCAAAACCCAATTTACCTGGGAAATTTGGTACATATTAACTGTGTGCCAGGAGTGCCCAGACCATCCCAGACTGATGCTCCGTTGTGCTGTGGCACCAGATGCCAGCGTGTTACAGGCACATCCCTGTCCCCAGCAGTTTACAAATCTCAGAGACCGTATGAAGCAAGTGTCTGTGCTGCACTCAGCGTGCACCCACATCGCTGCAGCCTGAGCTACCCCGGGATGCAGTGCTGTCCTTGTGCTGCAGCCCAGCACGTGGTGCAGGAAGGGTGGCACTCCTGTGGAGCTCTGCACTGCACTGCTTAGGCAGCACCTCTTCCTGGGCTGGGAATTCCATCAGGTCTCCCCAGCTCTGGCACCGTGCCTCTGCCACAGCATGGCAACACATAGAAAGGATTAAATCTGCTTTTAAGTGTGATGGGGCTTCGTAAATCCCAAGGCTGTAACGCAGTGCAGAAGCAAACTGAAAATGTGGCCTGGTTCCAGCCCAGCATGCAGGGCTGGGTCTTCTTTATTTACTTTTCCTCTTGCACGTGTGACTGCACTCATGTCATGTCATGCAGAGATTTGTGGGCTCTTTCATTGTGAACAGGCAGATGTGGCACTTGCTGCAAAGAGTTTGCAAACCAGCAAAGCTGATATTAATTCCAGGGGGTGCAGAATTGGGATCACCCTTTATTTACTGCTCCAGGCTGCATGGGAGCCCAGACAGCAGAGCACACCTCTAACCTCTTCCATGGGACCTGCCAAAAGGGCCAGCTCAGGGAAAGGCACCGGCAAGGCAGCTGCCAGCATTCTCACTCTTTCTAAAAATTTCATGGCATCCACCATCAAATTAGTAGGTTTTTAATTTTTTCCTCCTCAATTTCTCCTCTCACATGGGTGAAACCCTGACAGGAAGGTCCCCCACCCCACCCCTTCAAATCCAATGGCAAAATTTCCTGACTGTGGTGGTGTCATAATTCCAGCTCCCTCCCCACACTGCTTTCATTAAACTCCCCAAAGTCACTAACAAACCTTTCCCACATTGCAACCAAGCCTTCGACTATTTGGATTTGGATTACATCAGCACTTAGGCTCAGACAGATACTGCACAAACAGAGAGTAAGAAAAAGTCTGCCTTGCTGAGAGTTCAGGATCTGCTGGGGAGGAAAATCATCACTGAGCCCTCTGTCCCCACCAGCAGCACGGCGGCAGGTCCTGCAGAGCCCGGTTTCCGCAGCATCCCTCATTGCCCCGCAGGGAAGTACTTTGCTGATGCTCAGCCCAAACATGCCCCTCCTTGCTTTCCCACCACGGCTCCAGCTTTACCTCTGCCTGTGATGCTGCTGGCTCCTTGGCTCGGGTGCCCACGTTCTCCCCCTGCAGTCACACTGCAGCTTGGCTGAACATATTGGCTGTTCATCCGCCTTCCTCCACACCCAGATGTCTCCTGTGGCTCTGCTGGAACTGGCTCCCGGGGGCAGCCTGGCCCTGCGGGCACCCAGAGCTGGTCTCTCTGCCCCAGGGCCTCCGCAGCCCTGTGGCACCCAGGGGACCGTCCCCTCGCCCTCGGCACAGCACCACGAGGGACCTGCTGTGCAGTGCGGACGTGCAAGGCCTGATGAGGGAGGGAAAGGAAAAGGAAAGGAAAAAGCCCAGTTGATTTACTCGACTATCAAGCTACTCAACGGTTTCCTTTCCATCACCCTCCTGCAAGTGCTCAGTGACAGATGGGGACAGATTGAGTGGTTCGATGCAGTGAGGTAATATTCCACTAAATCATTCCTCTTTCTCTCACTGTCAGAAGGCACCCAGGCTTCAGCCCTTCCTCGGAATCTTCCTGTGTTTCCCCCTTTAATGAGAAAGCCATTTTAGCTCTACCTCTGCTAAAATTTCTGAGAGAATCGAGCACCGTTGTTTATATGGTATGATAAAATGGGTGTTGTAAAACAGTTAGCAAAAGGAAGGAGTGAATCACCCTGAGACAGAGAGGGTTCTGGTGCGTTTACTGGCATTTCTGATTTCTTTTTCTTCCCTGTGTGCTGAGGCTGAGCCCCAGACCCCGGCGCAGGGACCCTGGCTGGGCAGGCAGCAGGCTCTGGGCAGGTGTGCCGTGGGCAGGCGCGCAGGCTCACGCTGCTCCCCTCACAGATGGAGGATCCATTTTTTTTTCTCTGGATGATTTGTTCCAATGGTTAATCACCCTCACACAAACACAGGATTATTTTTTTTAATGACATAGCAGTAAATAACATTCAGAAGCTTTAGGATGGGCTTTCTCCTCACCTGGCAATCTCTTGATTACTGCCTACTCTGTGAATGCCATGATGACTGCCTAAAATTAGCTGTGACTTCACAGCTTCCCCGTGCCCTTGCAAGACTAGCTTTGAACTTGAAAGCCTCCTACACAAAATGCTTTGCGCTATCAACCTGGTCACGGTAGATGTGAAAAATGTGGCACTGAAGACAGTGGCCTTCCAATAAATACATCCACAGTGCAGCCATGCATGACTCGAGATCAAAGACAGAGTGCAAGTACTGAGGTCATTAAACATGAATAGAAATACAGAAATGCAACAGCTCGCATGAAAGGCTGAGCTTGACTTTAAAGTGAAGTGATGAAAGCTTGTGTAGTCAGCGATTGTTCACCCGTGATAATGCTCTTGCCATCAGTAGTTTTGTGCCTTACAAAGGTGAGTAAGAATAAATAATCATTCTTTGGCTAAAGCATCGAGTTGTGGGGCAGTTAATGACTTGTACCGAGTGCAAATAGGCTCAGAGATGCTCAGCATCAGCAACTCTAGGGAAAGTCAGAGTGCCACAGATGTCAAATTGGAAAATCAGCTCCTGGTCACCAGTTCTACAACCAATGGATGAGTAAGGATTTACCCCAAAATCCTTCATGAATGACATGGCATCAAAAGTCACCAGCATACAAGGAGGTTTGGGATAACACGTCCATCAGCACAGCCCCTGCCCAGCATGACTCACCACCAGCTTTTAGGAGACCAGCTTCACTGATGGTCTTTCTCTGGTGGCTGCATTTCTTCAACATGTCATATATTTCATATCATTCTGAAGTGTAAGAACACCATAGGATGGGAAATGCTTCCTGGTTTCTATCACAATGGAGTTAATTATAGCGTGTGCAGTGTTTTGAGCAACTACAAAGAAAGCTGTGCTGAAAATGAGGACTTTGGGGAACCTCTAATAGAAAAGAGCCCCCTGCCATGTTTCTAATAATTTTTTGATTTGCAGCATAACTATCTAATAAGGTTTCTGGGGTATTCTGATACTGCATGGAATGATCCAATCTGCAGCCTAAGTTAATGAAGTGATACTTAACATTTCTTTCTGCCAATATGTGTCTGTTACTCTGTCTGGAGCCACTTCCCTCAGGGTGGGTTGTTGGCAATTCTGAGCTAGTGCAGGTGCCTCCAAAGAGCAAGGTGACTGTGCTTAACCGTGTAGGGTATGTGGCAGAGGTCCAGCCAAGCTCCATGCATCCTTTTGTGTGAAGAGAGGGAAAATGCCGGCTTTGCTCTCCTCTGAGCTCCACACAGCGTGTCCCAGGGCAGTCCCACAGCATATGGCAGAGCAGTCTTCTGAAAATGTAGCTGTATCACATCCAGGTAGAGCCCCAGGAAAAAACTGTTGCTATCAGTCTAAGCCAAATTCCTGCCCTTTTCCTCGAGGCTACTGGCTTCACACCATTTTGGGAGGCTGCTTTGCCTCCTCTCTGCAGACCTGGTGTTGGAAAAGCAAATGATGACAGCTTGTGGGCTATGCATCCCCTGCTCATCATCCTCCACCTCTAGCATGACCACTGAAGGAGACCTTTACCCAACAAGATAATTTGGCTGAGGCCAAATATTTCAGCTCCTTTCCTAGGAAACTCTTTCCAAATCTAACAGCAGAGCTACAAGCACCCCAGGGTACTGCAGGCGCTGAGAGCTGTAAATCAGGGATCACCGTAGCTGCTAATTGGGATTTCAGACCAGTGTCATTTTTCAAGCTGGCCTGACATTTAAGTCTATACGAAAAACCCCCACTGCCTTCAGGATTTTGCCTGGATATGTTCGCAAGGAATGTGTTAAATACCTGGCGAGTGAGTGAAGATGCCAGCAGCGATCAAGATTTTTCCAGAGCAGCTCTCAGCACAACTGCAATTCCTCACCACAGATATGCAGATGCAGCATGCTGTGACCTCTGAGCCAGACTGTGAAGAATCTCGGGGGGAGATGATATTGGTATTTCCTGTGGTACTCAGCACTTGTGGTGCCCAGAAGATGGAAAACTCTCATGCATCTGCCTGGAGGGGTAGAGAGAAGACTGCATGTACAGTCTGGTCAAGCACAGGCTGATGGAAGCGCTGGGAGAGCCCTGCTGCTGTGCAGCCCGCCAAACCTTGCAAGTACTTTGTGTTTTGGTCAGTAGGAATGGGGAGAGGGGTTCAGACCATCTGAGTTTTTGCAAGTGAGCCCAGGACCTGTACAGGCAGCAATATTCTCACATGGAGGAAATTATTAACAGCCAGCTCTCACTGTCAGCCACTGGCACTTCTGAGTGAGGCCAGAAGCACTCTGGTTTTTGGAGTATGGAGGCTTCACAGTCACACCCCACAGTCCCAACAGCAGCAACAATGCCTCCCCTGTGCTCACCCTATTCTCCCCAATATTATTTCTCTCTTTTTGTTTTTTTAATCCAGAGCAGGTTTTCATCCTCTCTGACACCCCTTCTCTGATCTTGGTCAAAGCATTTAATCTCTGTGACCCACTTTTCCCATATGCAGACTAAAGGATGCTGTGAGAACATGTTAATGCTGTGCTTTGGGAGTGGTGGTTTTTTGTTGGTTTTTTTTTTTTCAACTTTCTTATATTTTCTCAGATGTCAGAAGGAATATTTATCCTCTGGTGCTTCTCCAGCCCTTTCTGGTTTTCCCTACTTTCTTCGTGCATTCTCAGCCAGCAAAGTGGTGTTTGTTGGTATGCTGGCACCAAGTACTCTTTAATTTTCTGCCATGTCCTTGATATTTAGTTTCATGTCTCTTGGAATTAAACCCTATTGTACAACATCCATCTAAACCCTGAATTAAAGCTACTGGAGTTCCTTCTCTTTTGTACTACCACAGCCAGGATCATAATCTGACTGACATTACAAGTACCTAAAGTATAAAATTAACTTCAAACATTAACTTCAAACAGCACTGATTTTGCCCTCAGAGTACATCAGAAGCCCTGAGACAGCCCTGGAAGCTGTATGCAAGCAAAAGGCACAGTACACAGATATTCTTTTTAATCTTTTTTTCTTTTTTTTGTATGCTCGTGCTGTAGCAAGGCTGGGTCTGGCTGCCACTGATGGGTGATTGTGAAGCACCCGTTATCTTCACCAGATAAGAACCAACTCACCCCTCTAGTGAGGGCATCGCTGAGCTGGGGGATGCCTCTGCACAGAGACTGGCATGCAATACAGCAGCACTGCCTGATAAGCCAAGTCTAAATAAAACCATCAGGTCACCCAAAGGTAAGTTTTCATCCCCCGCATATACGACTGACTCTACAACTTGTGCTCAATTTTTCTAGAAGTGAAAAATCTGGTCCTTGCAGCTTTTAAGGAGGTTTTAAAATAACTATTTTCCCATCTCTGTGGTTTAAATAGAATCATAACCATACTACTTATAGCCTGGAAGAGAGAGAGGATGCCAAAATATCAGACATTTTTAATAGAGAAAGAAAATATTGGCTTGGCTACCAGCAGGATTAGGAAAAAGATGGCAAGATCAGAGTTACAGATGACACTTCTAGGCCCCTACATAGGCAGCCTCTTAGGGAAATAGGATTCTGCAAAAGTTGGAACCCTGCAGAAAAGACCTAACAGTAAATCAGGCATGTAAAGTATACTTGGAACACATTTCCCAGCAACAGCATCCATCCCTTGCCCCATAGTCTTTGGAACACAACTCTACCCCATTACTCTCTCAGACTCACTAAGCTATCATCTGAGATTCCAGCTTGAAAACAATTAGCACCAATAACCAGCTGCTGCTGTGATCTGAAGTATGTGACAGCTTTCCTTCTGCACCCAGGTGCATTTTCAAACAGCTTTGGAAATGCTCATTAAGTTTCCCTTTGTTTTTAAGATACCCCATCCATGGTCATATTTCTTAGCCCAGTTCTAACAGCAATGGCACAGTTCCACCTTCTACTGCAACTCTACCAAAAAAACTCCCATTGCAACGTTCTCCTTACGCACTGCAGGAAGTGTTGCCTCTCTGGTGTTCAAACAGGAGTTAGAGGTGGAAGGCAAGATTTAAACCAAACCAGAAGCCCCACCTCATGTCTTTCCCTGCCTGAATCTAAAGCTGCCACCTTTGCCCTCTTCTGATCTGCCATGTCACTTTTGTGCTCCCTTCACAGTCCGGACAACTATTTCTCAGTTGCTGTCTATCACCTTTGGACTGCTCTTTACAGAAATACTCAGCAGATGCAGATTTATGTAAACTGAGGTTATCCCTGTCAGTCTGTGTGTGACTTGCTCCAGCACGTGTTTGTGAAAGTTTACATGATCCATCAGAAAGGGAAGCACATCAGGGACAGCTTCCTCTGAGACAGCTAAGAAGTTGTGCCAGGATCCTGCCGTCAGGTCACTGGTTAAAATACTTTCTGAAAAAAGTATTTTTTTGTTATTGGTAGAACAATAGAGCAGGTTAAAAGGCCATGCTTAATAAATGTAAACTTCCCATTAACAATATCATTTATAAATTAGTATGGCATTGACCAAGTCATGGTATTAAAAAACTGCTTTGCCAACTAAAATCAGTGATCCACAATTACACATTCTTTCCTATCATTAACAGAGGAGCAATTAGCTACAACAGAAATTTGGTTTCAGTAGACACAAAGAATTGTGCTATTTAAACCTGTTGCCCATCATGAATTTAAGTCTTCTTAAAAATAGCTTTAGTCACTTTTATTGGTATAAACACCTAAATTGAGATCTAACAGCAAATAAGGATTGTGCTTGTCCATAATAACCTTAGCTGTGAAATCTACTCAGACACAAGACATACAACCTTCCACATACACAAGTTATTTGTCAGCAAAGCAGAATGCTGCCATTCTGAAACAATTACATACAGTAAAGGTTTTCAATATTTTATTAAAGAAAACAGTCAAAATGTACAAGTATTACCCAGGTTTGTAGATAACTTGCTATAAAGGCAGTAAAATATGAATTTCAATCTAGGTTTTAAAAACTGCTATAGTTGCTTATTTTTAAAGTTGGTATTTTAAAATCACGTTTCACAAATAGTTCTGAAATATTACCAAATGAATAGTGCAACAAGAAAAATTGAAATTAGTTCTACACTGTTTGCATGTCAAGCAAAAGTTATAACTAACTGCTTCAAACACTCAAACCATTTGAGAATGAATGAACCCAACAGCTCCCACCAAAACTGACTTCTGACCACATTAGGAACGTCCTCTTCATGTTCTTCACTTAAAATCAAATAATAATAAAACAACACCTCTTGAGGTCATCAAAAATAACTTTAGTATAAAATTGTCTTGGCCCTTATCAAATATTACATGAGTAAAATTGTTAAGCCTTTATCAAAACAGACAGGAATAGGGAAACAAAAAAAATGTCATGGCCTTAATCCGTATCTGTTGGAATCATGTTTAGAAACGTTAGAAGCAAGACCAGAAACTCGGAGCCCTGTTTTGTTTTTAAAAACCACACAATCACAAAGAAAAAACAGCTTCTTACTGCCTAAGGTTTGGGGGTGTTCTGCTCAAGTACCTGTTCCCATAGACAGCAACCTGTTATGTTCTGAAGAGAGCATACGCAAAATATAGAAAAATAAATAAAATAGCTTCTTACAGCCTAAGGTTTGGGTGCTGGGTGGTGGTTTAGTATGTCCCCCACAGGTCACACTCTCTTGAGATCATATGCAGAAACATGGAAATGTATATCCATCTTTCTTTTTCAGAAAGAGAAAAGCCCCCCTACATCCCAAAGCTCTTGAGATCACAAAGGATGGTGCCTTGGGTGCTCTGGATGCTTTGGCAGCATGGGAAGTGGGCTCGGAGACAGACCCTGAGCTCCTTGTTGAAGATGAAGCAGAGGATCGGGTTGACCCCTGCCTGGGCAAACGTCATCCAGACGGAGGTGGTCAGGTAGACCTGGGGGATGGAGCTGGCCTTAATGAAGACCCGCAGGTAGCAGGCCACAATGTAGGGGGACCAGAGCAGCAGGAAGAGCAAGGTGATCATGTAGAACATCTTGCAGAGCCTTTTCTCCATCTTAAACTCCTCCAGCACCAAGAGCCTCTTGATCTGGCTGTGGGTGGCCTGCCTTATGCCCACAAGGGTGGGCGGCGTGGGCCCCCTGCCAAAGCCAGCCGTCCAGTTCGCAGCCGCTTGGCCGGTGGCTCCCGGCCCGTGGAAGGTCCAGTTCTGGCTGATGGCCGGTACCAGCTGGGCCGGCTTCATCTTGCGGTGGCCGTGGATGAAGAAGAGCAGCTTGATGTAGACCAGGTGGGTGGCGGCGATGACGGCCGCCAGCATGAGCATGAAGCCCAGCGTGTCATTGGCCTTGACGTAGCGGTGCTCGAAGATGCACTGTTCCTCCTCCCGGATGAACTTGTAGGTGCCCACGTCAAAGACGGGGGGAAAGGCCATGGCCATGGAAAGGGTCCACACCATGCACACCACAGCCAGGCAGGTCCAGCCCGTCATGCGCTTGGCATAGAAGCGGTGGTGGGCGATGGCCATGTAACGCGTGACCCCCACGCAGAAGAGCAGGAAGGCGGCGTGGAAGCAGAAGAGCACGGCCAGGAAGGCCAGCACCTTGCAGCTGAGGGGCCCGTGGGGCCAGGCGGCCCCGCTGCGCACCGACAGCATGACGAAGGGGAAGCAGGCGAGCGAGCGGAGCCCGTCGGCCAGGCAGAGGTCCAGCAGCAGGTAGTAGGGCGCGCGGTGCAAGTGCCGGTCCTTGAGGATGAGCCAGGCGAAGAGCACGTTGCCGGCCAGGCTGACGCAGAGGATCAGCCCCAGCGTGGCGAGCTTCAGCCCGGAGGCGCTCAGCAGGCCGCCGGCGCTGGGCAGGT
Source organism: Atrichornis clamosus (assembly GCA_013400975.1). Classification (NCBI taxonomy): domain Eukaryota; kingdom Metazoa; phylum Chordata; class Aves; order Passeriformes; family Menuridae; genus Atrichornis; species Atrichornis clamosus. Next base: position 64 of record WBMZ01016913.1, on the reverse strand, counting down.
GCGGGCTGCTGCTGCTCCCCAGCTCGCTGCTGTTCGCCATCGGGTCCTTCCTCCTCCTCCTCCT
>WBMZ01016911.1:0-19483 GCA_013400975.1 Atrichornis clamosus | reverse complement strand
AAAGGTTGTTTTCCCAAATTACTGTTATTTCTGTCATCTGCAAAACAGAATTGTCCGTTTAGGGGTACAAATCCCTATTTCCTGTCACTCTTCTAGAAATTTGCAAATATAGTGTTTATTTTGGAACTAATTTACTGGTAGGTATCCAATTTTAGTGTGTTGTCTAGAATTAATGTTCTTTTTGCATATGATTGGTTGAATAATGTGGTGTTTTGTTTTTAGCCCTGTTGAGGAGAGAGATACAAAGATAATCTCAAAAGATGAGAAAGGTAGGTGTGTGTGTTTGGTGTTTTTTGGGGTATTTTAATGCATGAAGGACCTGGAGTAAAAATGTTGTGGGGTCAAATGTAACCATTACTGGTTAGTTAATTTTAGTAAGTCAACTTTTAGAGAATGAATGAAATAATAGTGCTACTCACTTTTTGACTTGCCTTTCTTCCACTGCTGATTTTTTATGTCTTGTTAATTCTTTAAGCATGTGTCTATCTTCATTGTAATAGTTATATTGGAGTCCCACTAGCTTAGTGAATGGTGTTAGGTACCAGAAAGACCAGGATCTAAAAAAATCTCTAGGTTTATACTCTTAAGCAGCAATTCTGGTGAGGTCTGTTAATTCAGTGAACCCTCAGTGCAGTTGTAACACATGCCTTCAAAGTACAACTTTAAAAATTCAGTTCAGGGAGAAGTTTCAGTTCAGTTTTCAGGAAGAAAGTATGTAGCTAAAAACTCATTAAGGCTGTTCAAACTGTGGATTTCAGAAGTTCATTTTTGCAAATAAAGATTTTAAGAATGAATGGAAGAGTTGGAAGTAAAATTGCATTGGAAGAGTTTTATGAAGGAAAAAAATGGGGTTTGTAGGACTCTTAGTTTTGCACTGTTGCATTTGTGTTTTACATGGTCTTTTATGTTTGGCTTTTTTGTACCTCAGGCCGTGTGGGTAGTGGTTCTGGCAGAAATTTGTGGGTTAGTGGACTTTCCTCCTCTACCAGAGCTACAGATTTGAAGAATCTTTTCAGCAAGTATGGGAAGGTATGTAGTGAATATGTAAATTAATAAACCATTTAATCAATTTAAAAGGGTGACCTTTAGCTTATTTTCCCTAATGAATAACTGGGTAAGCCAAGTACTTAACTTGGTGTTCTATGGGAACTCCATATCTGAAAGTAACACATCTTAAAAAGTTGTGTGAAACTGGGAGGTGGGAACAGAGATCCAGCAGGCAGAGAGTATCTGTGCAGATACCTGTGAAAATTAGGCAATTCTTGACAGGAGAGACTGGTAGATCATCATGTAGTAGCCTAATTATGTCTTGAGCATCCAGCAATAGTTAATGCTGTTTTAAACTGTTCCATTTCAAGGGGTATTCCTTTGAGAAATCTGGTCTTTGAGGGCAGGCTTCCATTTGTTATGCAGTGCCTGCTAGAATACAAGAGCAGAAGTTGTGGAAGGGAACTCTCTGTGTGACCATGTCCCCTTCTGCCAAATACATTTCTGAATGTAATATTAAATATTTGTCACAAAGTGTGTGCCTCTGGCTGTCAGAGGTTGTCATCTGTGGGCACAGGTGTCCTGTAAGAAAAGAGAAAATTGTGGTAGTTTTGTTTTTTTGATTTTATTTTGGTTATTACACCCCCATTCTCTCTATATATGTCTTGCTTAAGTTACTGACCTGCTCAGCAACTTGAAGATGAATTTTCTGAGCTGCCTGAGTTGTAAATATCCCTGCCTGTGACAGGGGATTGAACTAGATGGCCTTTAAAGATCCCTTCCAACCCAAACCATTCTAAGCTGCTATGAAATGGTGATTAAGTTAGAATTTATTTAGTGACAGATCTACAAACACAGAAATTCATTTTTGTTTTCCCCCCAAAGGTGGTTGGTGCAAAAGTGGTGACAAATGCCCGCAGTCCTGGTGCTCGCTGCTATGGCTTTGTGACAATGTCAACGTCTGAGGAAGCCACTAAGTGCATTAATCACCTCCACAGGACAGAGCTGCATGGTAAAATGATTTCTGTGGAGAAGGTAAGTGGTAGCTGTTTCATGGCAGTGTCATGAAAATACAAACGTACAAGTTTAATGTCTGTCTCTAACTATGGCATTATTTCTGGCTGCATTTCTAGGCAAAAAACGAACCAGCAGGAAAGAAGCCTTCAGACAAAAAGGAAGGTGAAACAAGGAAGGAAAAAGACAGGCACCATTCTGCAGAGTCCAAATCTGAGAAGTAAAGTGTTGTTTTGTGTTTTTTCATATTTAAAGACCACTTGTTTGAAATAGAGTCATGTGACCAAGTTGAGCAGTAACTGTAATAAATTTTTATTTGATGTTTCATCCTGCATTTGAAATAGGAGTAATACTTGAAAACTTGAAATTGATGTTTCATTAAGATGCCCTCTTTCAGAAATACAAAGCTTTTTAGGGTTAGTATCAAAACTTATTAGTTATGTCAGGAGATACTAAATCAACTTGTTTCTAGATAAACCATTATTTTTATCAGTCATTTGTCCTCTGATCTGACTCTGGCTTGAAGTTTTACCTGACAAATATTTCTAGGATTTATTTTGTCTTTTTGGTAGACTGTGTGGTTAGTGAGATACTTCCAATGTTTGTTTTTCAAGTGGTTTGTTGCTTTTGAAAGAAGCATTTTGCTTTACTGCTTTTTGTAGGTCTGTTGGTATTAAGAAGGAGGAGAAGATAGACAAAAAAGATGATGCTAAGAAATCAGAAAAAGATGAAAAAGAAGGAAAAGAAAAAGATGAACAAAAGACTGGGTCTTCTGATAGATCCAGGGCAAGCAAATCGGGTAAGGCTGGCTGTCTTTCAGAAATGTTTTCAAGGATAATCTTATTTTTTAAAAAAATTGGTACAAAGAATACAGGCATCTCTGACAAAACTTTTGCTTTGCATCTGAAAAGGTTTCCTTTATCAGCTGGGTAGGAAATGGAAGAACAAGTGTAAACATTCAGAATTGTAGCTGATTCTTAGACTTCAGCTTCTGCAAACCTCAGTGTTCTTATTAGATGTGATTGATAATTCAGTGAAAAGAACATGAATCTTACTTAATAAAACTGAGGTTTTGCTGGTGTACAGAAACCAACATCAGAAAATACCTTGAAAACTTTGACTTAGAATTCTAATAACTTACAACAAAGTTTCCATAATTTTTATGGAACTATCACCAGGTTTAGACCTGACGCAGTGTGTGGGTGTCTGTGCTTTTCGGGCTTTTTTTTTTTTTTGAAACTGTGGCAAAGGGATGTATTTTGCAGACAGGAGAATTAAATTAAATTTGTGTTCTTTTAACTGTCATCCCTGCCAGAAAATACCACTGTAATTTTATGATAGCTTTACTACCCCCATCCTCAACTTGGCCAAATCTTGGTAAGCTATTTAAATCATGAATAAGTTCCATAAGGTATTAAAAACCTCATTAAAATAACTTTTTACTATTTAGTATCATCACAGTTTTAAATCTTGCAAGAATTGTTGAATGTCTTGGGTACCACCTATTTTTGGATCTGTTTTGTCTCCTAGTGAGCCGAGGAACTGAGAGGACAGTGGTAATGGATAAATCTAAAGGAGAGCCAGTTATTAGTGTGAAAACCTCTACGTCAAAAGAGAGGGTAAGTCCAAATTACAGAGACGCTTCTGTGTAAAAATGAGTGTCAAATAGCTTCATACATTTATAGTTGAAGGGTTTTTGCCTTGCATATTGGTACAGTTATCCTTTTATCACTTCCTGGAAAGCATTAGGGTATTAATGATGTGGCAGAGGGTAAATGCTTCAGTTTTACCTTCTTTGTGGTTTTTCACTGCTGACCTAGTGAGAGAGGCAGGGTTGCAATGTGAAAATGGTGTTAAGATGGTGTGTTTCCCTGAGCTTGGAATGTAGTTACTGGTGGTGTAAATGCAATGTGTTATTTGCCATCAGTGCAGGTCAGGTTGTGTGCCCCTAGTATTTATATGTATTCATATTTTTTAGAAGTCCTAGGCAAATTTGGGGTACTTTACCCTGGATTTCCGTCATTGTTTGTTTCTGAGGAAGGTATGATGGTCTGTTTTGTTCAGGTTGAGATAAAGTAGGCACTTGCCTAGGAATTTTAGCTGGAAATGCACTGTGTTCAGCTAATGCATTGTTCTGATTCAACTCAGAGCACAAAAAGCCAGGACCGCAAATCGGAGAGCAAGGAAAAGCAGGATATTTTATCATTTGATAAAATCAAAGAGCAGCGAGAACGGGAGCGCCAGAGGCAGAGGGAGAGAGAGATCAGGGAAACAGAGAGGCGCCGGTGAGTCTTCCCAATTTTGCTCTAAACTTTGAATGGAATTTTTTTCCTCCCTTACCTGTTTCATGTTTTCAACAGGCTGCAAAGTTACCGCTGTGCTGACCCTCCAGCAGTGGTATCTCAGATTAATTTGATACTGATCTATTGGTAGAACAGACATAATGCCAAATGCTGAAGGGTTTTACTACTGAAATCCGCGTTCTCGAAGTCTGTGTTTCAGGTGCTTTCAGGCTTTGTGTTCCACTTGATTGGATTTGAATTTCCTTACTTGGTTTTTCGCTGGAAGTCTGTAAATACTTTTTGTTTGTCCGACCTCTGTCTTAGGACATGCTGTGCTCTCTGAAAGCTTTTTCAGACCTGACTTAGAGTAAATACTGTGTTACTTGTGCAGAATGCTCAGCTTTGCTTCTTTTCATGTGTATGTAGTTTATTTTCCCTTAAACTAATCAGCTGTTATTTAACTGGGAAGAGATGGTTCACATTTAAGCAGCTGGTGGGAAGAACAGAGAAACTTCAAAAAAAAAAAAAAAGGCAAAACCAAACACGAAGCCCCACCCAAAATAAAGACGCAGTAAAGCTTAGACTGAAGATTCCCAATTAAAAACAAAGTATCTCTGTTAAATTAGAGAGAGGGAAAGACGAGACCGTGAGCAGCGTCTTGCAGCCATTCACGAGCGGGATGAAAGGCAGAGGCTCCAGAGAGAGCGGGAACGCCTGGAATTCCAAAGGCAGCGTCTGGACAGAGAACGCTTGGAGAGAGAGAGGCTGGAGAGAGAAAGGATGCACATAGAGCAGGAAAGGAGGCGAGAACAGGAGCGGATCCAGAGGGAGAGGGAAGAGCTGCGGCGGCAGCAGGAGCAGCTGCGCTACGAACAGGAGCGGCGGTCTGCCATGAGGAGGCCTTACGACCCTGATAGCAGGTGAGGAGAATGGCAGAGAGGCTCCAAACTCAGCCACATCCCCTTTCAGAGAGCATTCTGAAGCCTGTGGAGATTGTGGGTACTCTGGATAAAGCAGTCGGGAGCTCACAACTGAAAGACTGCTTTTAACACTTTAATAGCAATCTGGAAGGTTAAATGCCGTGCTTGTATACTTGTAAGCACTTCTGTTACAGCAGGTGTGTTCTTACTTCCCAAAGAGGGGTGAATAGGAACTGTTGGAACTGAATAGTTCCAAGAATAGGAACTGCATGTATCCACTCCAAATGGTAGTGGGAAAGATTCTGCTTCTCTTCTCACTTCAGCACCTGCTGAAATTAAGCTGCTTTTGGTAAACCCGGTTTCCTCTGAAACCAAAACGCGATCCCTGCTTAACGCACATGGGTTTTTATTTGGATTGAGTGAGGCTTGATATCAAAGAGGGCAGGATGGGGGAGGTTGTTCGTGGCTGCTGCTGATGGTGCCCCCTGTGCAGGCGGGATGAGCCGTACTGGCCCGAGGCGAAGCGGGTGGCCCTGGAGGACAGGTACCACTCCGAGTTCAGCCGCCAGGATCGCTTCCACGACTTCGACCACCGGGAGCGGGGCCGCTACCAGGATCACTGCTTGGACAGGTTGGCAAGGCACTGGCCTTTCTTCCTGTTTGGTATCTTTTTGTGGCTTGAGGAGTGTCTAAAGGGAACGATAAAAGAAATTACTCTTGTGCATTTCTCGTGTCTCATTTCATACATGCTTGGAATCCTTTGTTTCCGCGGGTTATGGATATACCAGAAAGAGGCTGCATAAAGATTATAAGCCAAGCCCTACTGTAGTCTGCCATGGTGCTGATGGATATACAACAGCTTCTCTTGAGATGTATAGAGGTCTGGTTTATGAATCCCTAAGATTTAGCCTTTTCCTTTAAAACTTTCCCTATTTTCATCTTTGCAGCCTGGCTAACGCAGGTTTTTAGTGCCACAGAAGGAAAAAATATTTTGTGTGTGGTGCCATTGAGACTTCCTTTGCTCTCAGAGGATCTCTGGTGAAAACCATTGCATTTGTTTTTGCTTGTAACTCATTTCTGATACTGGTAGGTTCACTCAGCATTCTCCCTTGCTATCACTGAGTACCTGACCATCAGTGCAGTGATGGCTGTTACTGTGATCTCTTTTTATGCTGTGAAACAAGAACTCATTTGATTATCTTGCGACCAAACATTGGCATCCAAATTTACAGCCTAAAGAAGACAACTTTCTCTATGTTATTTCATGCAGACGTTGAAATCATGATTACTGTGTTGATTCAACTGAAACTTCTTTTTTGTCCCAGGAGAGACTGTACAAGAGGAATACCAGACCGGGATGGGCAGGTGCGTTGCAATCAAGTAACTGCTTTAGTTAAAAAGCCAGACAAGCTGATCCCAAAGCAGAAGGAACACAGTATGCACTTGGCCTAGTTCTTAAACCCAATCACCACTGGGTTTCAGCTGAGCAGAACTAATTTTGTATGCTAATGAGTGTAAAGTTAATTACGTTAGCTGCTTGCTGGGGTGCTAGCCACAGGTATGAGGGGGAAATCTCTGAGCATCTTTTCAATCTGGTATGTGGCAGTAAAAGTTTCCTGACCATCTGAGGTGTTAGAGGGGAGTTGCTGTAGTTTCTTAGCTGGCAAAGGATACCTTCTTTCACATTCGTCTGAATAAAACAACTGGTGCCATAAAGAGAGAAAGCAGAGGACTGTAAAAGGACAGGTGTGAAGTTCAGTGCCACAATGGTATTCAAAACCTTTAGCTCCTAAAGAGAGGTAGGAAGTAGGCAGGTATTCTGTGTAAAAATTAAAAATCTGGAGCCAGAATGCGAGCCTTAAAAGACTTCTCCCACCAGTGAACAGTGTGGAATCTGTGTTATGAAACAGAATAAACACCTGCAGTGAACTGTGCACAGCAATGGAACCGGTACGAAATGGGACAGCTCCAGGCATCTGATAGAAAGGCAGTGCCCAGGAGGCCAGATTTTTGCAATCACAAAAGGAAAGCTGTGTTGGTTCTTAGCATAACTGGGTCCTGTTTGCTTTCAGCACTACCCAGACGAGCGGCACGGGGGGCCCGACCGTCACTCCCGGGACAGCTGGGGTGGCTACGGCTCCGACAGAAGGATGAGTGAGGGCAGAGGGATACCCCCCCAAACCCGGTGAGTGCCTCTGCGATCAGGGAGCTGGCTGTGGGGCCTCAAAGCTTTCAGTGAGTTCTGAAGTTCTTAAAGTGCGCAGTGAGCCTCTGAAGGGTGGCAGCGGAGGCAGCTTGACAAAGTGTGAATCCTCTCTCCAGATCTTTGGGCATCTGAAGGAGCAGGGAATTCCCAGGGGTAGCTCCCACATCATCGGGAGAATGAAGCTCTGTAGTGAGTAAAGAAGTGCTGCTCAGATCCTAACTATGGTTCTCTTGTAAATAATTGCTACAGATGAGATTTAGTCGTGTACTGGATGCTCCAGTAAGGCCTGGACAAGTCTCATTCATGGCCAGTGGTCAGGTTTTAAGGAAATTGATTGAGAGTCTCTGCAGTGGTGGGGGTGGAGAACTTAGGCTCATTTGGAATCTTAGTGATTTCTCTTCAAACCAGTTGGTCAAGCTGGGCATATTCCAGCTGCATAATGTTCAGTTCTACTGAAGTACACCAGACAGAGGAGTGACAGCCCATGAACTGTTCTGTGTCCAAGTCCATTGCAGTATCAATGGTGTCTCTGTAGGTCAGCAAAAGGCGAGTTTTGTGGTGTGAAGGATGCTGTTCAGCAAGTGTCTCATTGTTTTTCTCTGACCAGTTTCTGTTGCAATGGTTGGGTGGCTACAGCTACAGCTTGATTAACCATTTAACACACCTTGGCATGGGGTATGGTGTTTGGCTTTACCCTGTGCTGCTAAACGGGTAGGGGACATACCTAGAAGATGTTCTTTTATTTTTTTAAGAGATGGACGTGACTGGGGAGATCATGGTCGAAAGTTAGAGGGGCACCAAGATCGTACATGGCAGGGAAATGTGGCTGGAGGAGTGATGGGACGGGATCATGAGAGATGGCAAGGTACACTTGCTGCTTACCAGTGTGATCGTGGTTATGTTCTGTCAATTACTGCTGCTCGACTTCTAGTGGTAGTTAAATTACTGAGAAAGCAAATGAAATTCTGGGAACAAGGTGATGTTTTTATTAGGAAAACACAAAAGCCTGTATTTTTCTTTTCCCCTTTTTTCTCTTTTTTTTTTTTTTTCTTTGGGTTAGGTGGTGATAGAAGCATGCCTGGTCAGTCAGGACCAGGCCACGGGATGACTCGAGGAGGGACGTCAGGGTAAGAAGCTCTGTCAGAGTGCTTATAATGTTCTTATATATAATTGTTGATTGATCTGTATAAAAGAAGAAATTCCCGTGTCAATCGTGAAAAACACTTTCAGCTTAACTCTGGATTGGCAAGGGGGAAAGAAAAAAACCCCACAAAAACCAAAGCAAACGCGTTTTTTCAGAGTCACATTAACATGGACTTTCCTGGGCAATGTTCAATTTGTCTGGCGTTGTTTTTAGACGCGGAGGCTTCACACAAGCTGGGAACCAGAGCCAGATGATGCAGAGTAGTGGGATCCAAGGTGTGTTTTCGGGCCAGGAGAGGACAAACAGACTGAGTGAGCCCCATTTCACCCGCCGCTACTGAGGGCACTGTACATAGATGTATTTTTTTTAAATGCCAGATGACAGTGGTCGTGAGTTTTATTAACCAGGGTCACTTTGAATTTGTGATTCTAAAAAAGAAAAAAAAACAAGACTGCTGCTGCACTGTAGCCAAATACTTCGTCAACTTGATTTGGGGTTTGGTTTTGTTTGTTTGTTTGTTTGTAATGAACACAGTGTTGGTCAAACATCGCTTAAGTTTCTGTAAGTGAAACATTCCATTTTTCAAAAATAATAAAATCGGTTTATGGCTACTACTTCCTTGTTTCAAGAGTCTTTGGCAATGTGCCTTTCAGGAGAGGTGTAAAAGTCAGTGAAGAGACAATCTGCTTTTAGCACTGTGAGATTTGAGAAGTGATAGATCTGTGGCATTGTTGGGGGAGGTTACTTACCTGCCTTTGAGAGAGAGGATGGATCAAGGCGTTTCCTCATTTAATTCTCACCAAAATCCTTCCTGGTAAGGCCAGGCCCTCCCACACTAAGTGTCCTTCATTGGCTGTGGACACTCGATGGCCAAAGCCACCCCTGGGAAGTGCTGCTGGCCAGGGCGTTGCTGCTGCTCTGCCCTCCTGGCCAAAGCACTGAAAGGCTCTGGAGAGCCCAGCAGAGCCCTTGTGTGTCCTGGGAGGTGGCAGGGGCCTGGCAGGCTCTGCCTCTTTAATGATTTCCTTTGTGCCCTTACATTTAAATATTCTTTCGACTTTTCCGTTTTAGTTTTCTGTCGTTACGGGAGTAGAAGGAGGAGGAAGCAGAAAGGAAGAAGGAAAGATAGAAGGAAGGGGGAAGGAGAGAGAGGAGGAAGAAGAAGGAAGGAGAAGTGAAAAGTAGGATCTAGTTCAGTCTAGCAGTCAATGCTCACCTTGTTCCCCGCCCTCTTGTGCTGATTGCCTGCTGTGCTCATTGCTTCACATCTACAGAAAAACCTAAAAGCCAAACAGTAAAATACTCCCATAGATGGTGACACAATGACAAATTGTAATTCCTCTTTTCCCTATGGCCCATTTTTCTTTCACCCATCCTCCTCTGGCTTCCTGTCCTTATGTTTTAATTCCGCCCGTTAAAGCATTTCATCCTTACACATACTGAAAAATAATACTAATTTATATAAAAATCAATTTCCAGATAACCCTCCTCATCTCCTGTATTGCGCACGGAATTTTAGAAGGTAAGAAATTCTGAATATAGATACATAAGGGTTTGAAAATACAATTACAACTTCCGTGTGTGTGTGTATATATATATATATAAAAATATATATAAAAATTAAACAATAAATCATCGCTGCTGCCGCCTGGCGATGAAGGCGAGGAACTGCAAGCGCACGGGTTGTGGCGACTCGCTGGTGCCACCTGCTGGGTGCCCGCGGTGCTGCAGCGCGGTGACAGCGGTGACTCGCGGGTGCCGCCTGGTGAGAGGCAAGCGGAACTGCAAACGCGGAACAGACACAAACCCTGCGGCCATGGCCGCCCGCAGTTCCTCAGGCGAGGGCTCTAAACCTGCAGTGGAAGCAATGGGGGATAAGGGTGCGTGGGGCCGTTGTTTTAAAACAAAAGGGTGGGGCCAGATGGGTGTGGAGGGCCCGGAGTGCTGAGGGCAGGTGACAAGGGCCAGGGCTCACGTGAAAGGTGCAGGGCCTCTAATGTGTCGGTGTGGGCTGGGCAATGAAAAATGTCACTACCAGGGTGGTGACTCTGGCTGGAACTTGAACCGTGCCACCCCTGAGATGGCGTGGCTGGCCAGAAATCAATTTCGGTCACTCAAGAAGGTGTTGAGTGCTGGAAGTCAAAGTTGGCCACCACCAAGATGGCGGGGCAGGCCGAATGTCGCGGTGCCACACTAAAGATGGCGGAGGGAGCGCAAAGTTGTGGTGCCACACTAAAGACGGCAGCGGGAGCTGGAAGTTGTGTAGGCCCAAACTCAAAACGGCGGCCGAAACCGGCAATCGCGTGACATCAAGCACAAGGTGGCAGCTCTGGGAGGGATTCATTGTGCCACGCTCAAGATGACCAGACCTCACCTGGCATCACACCAAGGATAGCGGCTCGGGCAGGAAGTGGCGGTGCCACACCAAAGATGGCCGTGCCACACCAGAGATGGCAGACCAGGCCAGAAATAGCGATGAACCACACTCAGGATGAAAATCATGGGAATCACGCTCAAAAAGGCAGTTCCAAGCAGACATCAGGGTGAAAGCTCTGACCAAAAGTCAGGTGGAATTACACTAAGAATGGTGGCTGGAGTGGAAGCTGCGGCTCCACACCAACAATGGCGGCTGTACCAGAGTAAGGGACGGGGTTAAGGTGAGGGGTTGGCGGCAGGGGTTGGGGATTAGGGTCCTGTCTGTACTGGCAGCCTCAGTCTGGGAGCAGTCATTGTATTGCTGAATTTTGGAGGTGGAATTTTGGAGCTGGCCAGCACAGGCTGTGTTTTACCTCTCCTGGGCTGCCTCTCAACAGCCTCCAAGGCATTGGGTTGCTGGGTTGATCTTCCTGTGGAAAAAAGCTTGCACTCAGGTTCCTGGAGCCCAAATCGGAATTCCACTAAAAATTTCCTAAAGTTTCATGCATCCAAGGATTGCTCCCTGATGAAATCTGCAAGCTCTGACAAGCCAGTGTTTATTTTCAGGTATTACCTTCATTTCATAGGGTTTCTCATCACACAGAGAACACTCGGACATCCTCACAAAAAGGCAGAACTGTTTATTATCATCAAGACATACTCTGAAGACCCCCACTGTGTCATCTACAGATATAAAACCTCAGAAGGATGGATATTCTCATGTATCCAAATCACTAATGGAAAAAATAATCTTAATACAGACTCTGTCCATGATTCTGAATCATGCTGCTGTGCTGGAGATTCACAGATCCCAGAAGACCAGAGCAACTTCAAATTTTGGCTTATCTAGAAGTTCTTTTGCAGAAGGTCAGGATTTCACACAGTAAGGAGCACGGGGCTGGTTTGGGGATTTTTTGGCAAACTCACCCATATTCCCATCAATTTATAGAGTTCTAATATTAAAAAGCAACAGTAAAAGCTGGATACCACTTGCATATCTGCACGCTGTGAGAGTATCATCACCTGTCACTTCAGGGTTAACAAGTTTGTTTCACTGGCCTGGGCCATCACCACAAAGAGATTTCAGAATTATTTTTAACAGCTCACAACGTGGCCCAAAAATTTAAGCCTTGGAAAGACAAAATTTTCCCTTTATTTATACAGTGCACCTGTTTCACAAAGAGCTACATGGCAGAAGTTCCTTCTGCTGCAAAGTGCTACATCAGAAAAATACAGGTTTGAACACACATTAGAAAGAAAAACTCTTGAGCTTCAGGAATCATCATGAGTTGACCCCAAAATCCCAACACTATTTTTAACAAATCACTGTGCCCTTACACAGCCTAAGTATTGCCTCAATTTTACTTAGCATTGAGTTATTTAAAAGCCACAAGGATTTTACCAGATGATAAAGATGCTCTAATCCCCACTGGGTACTAAAATTGAACCTGCAAGGGGAATATTTTTATGGTCTCTTTAAAGAGCACCAAATACACTTTGGGACTCCTAACAGAACACGCACATGGAGTGGGGAGAGATTGGTTTTCATGTTTTTAGAACTACTCAGAACTGTTTTGGGAAGAATTTCCCAATGTTGTGATGTATTTTTGTGTTAAAAATGCACAGTGGAAATCAAGACATCTCAAAGGAGCCCAGTGGCTGTGTCCTACCACTGGTTACAGCATTCCAACTTCAGGCTGTGCAACCACCTGGTGAGGCATCACCCACACCAAAACACCCACCCAATTCCTCACAAGTGGCCATTATGGCACTCCCAAAGCCTCCTGCAAGGAATAAACCCAGTCCAACCCCCTTGGCTGTGATGTAATAACAGGGTCATTATACACAATTGTCTGGATCTGCCCTTTTTATTCCAGTGTTTCACTTTCCACAGGCCTGTGTACAGAGTTAAACACGTCGTTAGTTTACAGACCAGCTTGAAACAAACGCTCCACTTCGCCAAACAAAAATCCCACAGAGGCCCAAGGTTAAAATATATCTTACAACAGTGTCAGAGATCTCCTTTGGGACAGTATTGCTTAAGGACTGGGGCTCAGGGTTCGGCCAAACCACCTCGTGTCACCAGCTCACCCACCCGCTCCTCTCACACCCTGTGCCACACTCAGCTCTCCCTGCTGACCACAGACCTGAACCAGAGGGGTGTGAACACTGCCAGGAGTCTCCAGGGAAGGGATTCACTCCCTGGGCCCTAAATGCAGCCATTATCCTCATGGGATATCCTCATTTTGGGTCAGTCCCTTGTGGCTCTGCAAGCGCAGTGGTTTTGTTTCAGTGAGGCCGTGGGCCCAGAGCGGAATTTGGGACAGTTTTGAACGGGCAGGCCTCGCCTCCTGCCAGACTCTACGGAAAAAGCTGAGCTAAAGGCCTGCCATGGCAAGTATGCAGTGCCAGCTTACTCTGAAAACACTTGCCCAGAGGGTCTGGTTATGTTCTTTAAAGGGAAACCATCTAAATATATTTAATAAAGCCTCTGATCTGTGGGGATTTACTCCACGTAACAGCGGAGGTTGCAGGAAGATGGCACAGCAGAGGATGGACAGATGAACTCAGTCTGCCTGGACATCCCTGGAGCCCCCTCTGCTACTTTTTTCTGGTATTTCATCCCCTTGTGATGTAGAGAAGAATCATCCCCATTTTCCAAAAGGGAAACTGAGGCACAAAGATCACAATTGAGCATTTGCAGGAGTCTAAGAGGTCACATCCAGCTCCCTTTGAAAGCAGGAGAACTTCAGCCCCTCTTGAAAACCTCAGCCTAAATCTCTCATCCTCAAACCAGCCTTTTGCAGAGGCAGCACCTAATCCAAATCCAGAGTCCAATCCTTTTCACTTGTGAGTAAAAGCATTGGAATCTTGGGAAGTCAGCCCTAGAAATACACATTTGGCACTTTCCCATATTGAAAATAAATAATTGTACACACATTAATACTGGAACAGGCAAAATTCATCTGAAAGAAAGTTTTCCTCATGACCTTGTTCACCGGGGTTAGGGGCAGATTTATTTAGATTTTCTAACCTAAAAGCCCCAGTTCTCAGTTAGCACGAGCAGACTGAACTCCAGTCCAGGCAAGGAAGTTCTGCTCACACACAGCAGCAGCAAATTTAACCCATCTCTGAAGTTTCAGAAGGACCATTTCCTCTTTTGGACTCTCTGGTGGAAGGCTGTTTATGGAAATACCACCCCAGCAGCCAAAAGAATAAGATCAGCTTGATTTTGCACTTAAAAATAAATTCTTTATTATCCAGAAAGGAGCCAAATCATCATGTCACACCATGGAAATGGTCATTTGTAAAGCAATAAATAAGAGGAGTGTTCTGTGCCACACCCTGAATTTTGTCACTGGTGTCTGTCACCTCTCTGGTAAAAGCATAAAACTTATGCTATCCAAGTCTCACTGTACAACAGCTTGTCTGGGAAGGAAAGAAGGCCCCTAAAATCTTTTGCTAAAGCAGTAACAGAAATCTGATTCAGTGAAACCCAAGTTCCAAGCTGGGTTTCACTTCATTCAAAGGAATTTCGTTCCAAGGAATGAAATCCAAGTTTCATCCCTTCCATGCACAAATGCAGTACCTGACACACATAACCACCTTGTCTAGAATTAAGTACTGAATCAGTTCTTAACCATAAATTATCTATTTACTGCTGATTCAAATAATTCTTCTTTAATTTCCTATTTGAGCCACGGGAGTTGCAGGAACAGCACAGGATACAAAATTTAACTTCTTTCAGCAGGAAGTGGAAGTCAGGCTAAATCCATACAGCTACTCCAACAGCAGCAATTAAGAAATTAAAAAAAACCCAATCAATCAATTAGGAGCTAAAAAGCCTTAAGAAACAATTAATAATGATGATTGTTCAAATCAATGCATTCAAAATATACGAATCATATAAGAGAGCATAATTTATGCATAAAACTGAGAACAAAACACCTTGCACCTTTCAATTTCTAAAGCAACAAAAAAGTTTTCAAAGAACAGGTGTGAAGCAAGTAAAAAAATAAAATCATATTATTCCAAACACTTTTATTTGTGAAGGAGTTTCCTGCATGGCCAAGGAATAGCCATGTCTGAAGTTACAGGATTACATGATTCAGAAAACAATTATGGTTTTGAGCTTGGTTTGGTTGGTCTCTGCCATGAACAGTGATTTGGAGAACTGTGGTTTTCCACGCCTGAAGCAGTTCTGGGAGAGATCAATCCTTCCTGCTCCTCCAGAAACACTTCTGGTTTGTCATCCAAGACTGAAGGCAGAAGCACAAGGGTGGTGAACACCCACATGAAGTCCCACAGATGCTCGAGATGAACTCAGGTTTACCTGTCTGCAATGATCCACCTCAGTCAATCCTCCTCAGACAAATCCTGATGAGCAGAACCCTGCTTTCACTCCTTTCTGAAAGCTTCATTAAAAGTATCATTAAACCGTTATTAGAGAACAAGTTAAAGGTGACATTACCAGCGTGGAAACAAGATACTGGCCAGAAGTCAGCTGCCAAGAGGACACCCAGTTGACAGGCTTGGAAAGGAGCAGTGACAGATGTTCCACTGTGCAGCTGCACGTGCCCCTCACCAGAATCTCTGTGGGTTTGGTTCCAGTGTCAGGTCTGGCTGATCCGGGTTTAAAGCTCTGCCCAGCAGCAGCTGCAGGTGCTGTACCACTGCCTACACACACACACACCCCTGCCCTGCTGCCAAACCTGCCCAGGAAATGGCTTGTGACATTCATGGATGTACTAAGAGTTTCTGATAATGCTGGGGACACTCGGGTATCACAGTCTGCGCCAGGATTCTAAATATCAAACCGATTCAGGTTGTAGGTGGCCGGGTGGCTCTGCCTGCTGTACTGGAAGTGGTCTGTGAGGACGTTGCTGCGGCCGAACTGGAAGTCCCCGTGCTGGGCAAAGGCTGTGAGTCCATTCTGGGACTTCTCGGGGGGGCCTCGGTGCCGCTCCAAGCTCACGAGGTCTCCGGTTGTGACTGGAAGCAGCTGCTTCTTCGCTTCTTGGTTTGCGTCGTATTTTGTCTGGGAAGGGAAGGAAGGATGTTTTGCACAGGATCATTTAGGCTGGAAAAGACCTCTGAGATTGAGTCCAGTCACCCGGCCCAGAGCACTGAGTGCCACATCCAGTTTTTGCTTGGACACCTCCAGGGATGGGGACTCCACCACCTGCCTGGACAGCCCCTTCCCATGCCTGACAACCCTTCCAGTGAAGGAGGATTTTCTTAGATATCACCTGACATATTCACATACCCAGAAAAAAGCAAACAGCTCTACAAGCACATCACTTTCTATGCCTCTTAGAGTGGCTTCTCATAAAAACCTCATTCCTCTCACACGCCAAACGAACAAGCTGATCTTTGGCTCAAGAGATTTGAGTCACTTCCCTATCTTCCCTTTTCAAGAAAAGATTAAGATCAAAATTTAATTCTGTGGGAGGCCCAGCAGCTGGTCTGCCCCAAGCACTGGAGTCCTTCACTTGAGCCACACTTGTCCCTACTCTGCACTGGAGCTTCATGCCCCGTGTTCTCTATTTTTTCTCCAAAAACTTGTACAAAAAGTACTTCAAAGCTACTGGACTGTTTCAGCCATGTTTCCAGAACAAATAAACAAAGCAGTCCCTCACCTTGTTGTACAAGAAGACCCCCAGGATGGCTGTCATCATCCCCAGGACGTTGGTGCTCGTGACGGGGTTGCGCAGCATGATCAGGGACACTGTGATCACCATGATTCTCTTCGTGGCATTTGCCACAGAGTAACTGAGGGGGCTGATCAGGTTCAGGATACTGAAGGCAATGACATTCTGGGCAAAATTACAGAATCCACTGATTATAAGCAGCATCAAGGTCCAGGACCAATGAGACATCGTGCTCTGTGGTAAAGCAAACAGTACGAGGAAAAAATTATCTCGGGTTTCAGGTAACAACACAAACACAACTTGAGTCACTTCTTGCCTGCCATTGGCAGGAGGAGTATGTGCTCTGAGCTCTGAAGAGGCCCCCAAGCACGCTGCTTTATGCAACCACCAATCCAGAGGAACCAGAGGAGGACATGCCCCACACGTTCTGGGACCGTTTGCTCCCGTCTCCAGCCACCAACTCCCAAAATTTATGCTGTCCCACAAACTGCCTCTCCTCCCCCTGATGGGAATTCTCACAATAAACCCTATGTAATGTGTCTGAAACAATGTGCAGGTGTTTCACAACACTTCCTTCCACACTGATGAGGAACTACACTGAAACCCTGTAGTGCCCTGTTCTGGTCAGGTGGTGGAGTTTGTTGTTTGTTTGTTATTTATATTTTTCCCTTTTCTTTCTTTATAGTGAACAGTTTTCCAAATACAGCACTTACCAAGTCATTCTCTACTAAGAAGGAAGAAAGATCTACCAAGACCCACGTTGGGATCATGAAGAACACAGCGTGGCACCCCAGGATGTTCAGCAGCCGAAGGTGATGGATTCGGGAATCTCTCAACACCTGACAAAAGCCATTATTGAACAGCAGCCATGAGACAGGGACAGCTTTAGGGACAGGTAAGTTAGGAAAATATGTAAATACTGTTACAGCATGAATTTCTTATAAGGGTGACCAAAGAAAAACTGATGCCATTTGAAAAATGATGGGTTTTTGAGTGGTGACTCTTAGATTCAACATTATATTAATACATTTTAAAAGCTCTACAAGTCAGAAATCATTTTGTAACTAAACAGAGTCAAAACACACACTTTAATTTCATCTCTATGATTTCAAGAAGTGCCCAGTGTTGACAGTGACTTGTTCAACCTCAAGAAATTATTTGATATAACAAGATACATTAAAAGCTTTCAAATGAACTTGAATTTAAGCACTATTGAACTGTCAGCAGGAAAAAATCCGTATTTGAGGAGTAAAGAAAAGGCTCAGGATAAACTCTGAGTTCTGCCCAATTTTCAGTGTAACAGCTTCAACAGGCAGGAAGAGCTGCAGGGGACACACACACAAAACAGCAGCCATCCCTCTGGGGTCCTTTGACTGCAAAGCCAACTAAAAAAAAAATACATTTATGTGCTTGGAAGTACCCACTGTGCAGCTGGAGGATGATACAAGTGACCAGTGCTATGAACAGAAGTGGTACCTTCTTCGAGAAGATGTTCTGAAGTGAAAAGCACAGAGTAGCAGCAAGTGCACTGATGAGACCCCACATGTCAAAGGAAAGCTCTGTGACAGTGGCCAACAGGACACCAGTGATTATGGGGATCAGAGACAGGTACACCTGGAAGAGGGAGAGAGGGGTGACTTGCATCTGCTAAGAATTTTCAGCCGAGTTTGTACATCCTGCTGATTTAGGGAGGAAAGGAAAGGGAGGAATAAAGCAACAAAACCAAGGATCAACTATTCCACTATTGTAGCTCGAGGAAATTAAGTGACTCCAGTAGACAGTAACAACTCCAGTGCATCAGAGCATCACCCTGGTCAGTACTTAGATGTGTTTTACATTCACATTAAAAGGAAAAGGAACTCATAAAAATCTGCATAATCTAATTCCAGTCCCAAAATCCACCCAGCTACCCAAAGCCTGAGCTCTGCTGCCCCCCAGCCAGCACAGCACACCCCAAACAGCACCAAGAAAAGGAACCTCAGCAAACCTGTCCGCACCTTCGTCGTCTGCTTTTCCTTCATGATGATCCGCGAGAGCAGAACCACCCAAATCGGCATCGTGGCTTTCACTGCGAGCGGGAAGAAAACCTCGGTGGGGATGTGAAGTCTGGGACAACCCCATCAACCATCAACAGCCAAGGGACGGGGCAGGGGCTCAGCCCAGGCCCAGCTGGGTCCTCCCTCCCTGTCACCGTCCCGGGCACTTGTACAAACGCGGGCTGGTTCTTGGTGCCGTGGGACACCGTGCTGGGCCCCCACAGAGCACACACCAGGGCACTGGTGCACAGGGCACACTCTGCGGACCAGGACACTGCTCTGGGAACCCACGGGAGCTCACAGTGGGTACCGGGACACTGCACTGGGCACCCATACGAGCACACAGCGGGCATCGGGACACTGGTGCCCCCACGAACTTCAGGTCACCCCACCGGGCACCAGTAGAAGCAAACACCGGTTCCCAGGACGTCCCCCCGGGCACCTCCCTACAAGCACAACCGGCGCTGGAACAACTCCCCGGGCACCCCCCGCCCCTCGGCCCTCACCTGTGTGCGCGTAGGACACCGGGACCCGCCAGAGCGAGACGTGCGCGGACACGGAGGCGAAGTACTTGCCGAAGGCGAGCGGGAGGATGTAGCGGGGGTAGGCGCGGGGCGGCAGCTGCGCGGGGCCGGCGGGCGGGACGCGCCAGGCGCGGAGCAGCGGCGGCAGGAGCCCGCACAGCCCCAGGATGTGGAAGAGCGAGACGGTGACGGGCCGCGGGAAGCCGCCGAGCAGCAGCTTGTTGACCACGTTGCCGCCGGCGCTCAGCCCGTACCAGGCGAGGCACAGCGCGGACACCCGCGCCCCCTCCCGCAGCGCCGGCCC
>WBMZ01016910.1:0-110915 GCA_013400975.1 Atrichornis clamosus | reverse complement strand
GCCCGGGGCCGGGCGGCCGCGGCCGCGGCCGAGGCGCGGCGGGGCACGGAGGTGCTGCTGAGGGGGGACGGCGGCGGTGAGTGCCGGGGACGCGGAGCTGCAACGAGGCCGCGGCTCCCGCGTCTTGGTTGTGCCAGTTCCTGCTGGAAACACCTCGGCCCCCGGCCTGGCCGAGCGGGACCGTGTGTTCCCAGCCCCGCGGTGCCTTCGCAGCCCGAGCTGGGGTGACAGCCCTGCAGAGCCCGGGTCGCTCATTGTTTCTTTGCTTTCAGTCATGCCTTGACCCTTTTTTTTCAAGAACAATGCTGCCAAATGAATAGCTATATAGATTCTATTTTTAGTTATGGGTGCAGGAGAGCTCAACGCAAGAAGTTCTGGTTTGCATACTTTAGATTTTTCCTATAGCGATAACACACAGTGCTAAAGGTAGGACAGGACCTGGGCACGTCTGTGCACGTTTATCCATGAGAGCCACTAAGCAGTTTAAGGTTTGCTTCAGGTTGCCAGTGGATTTACTTTCTTTGTAACTGTTGCAAGAGCTTTTAAACAGCCCTTGGTAGTTTTGCTGGTTACAAATACACTAGGTCCTTACCAGCTGTGAAATTCCTGTGCTGGTGCCGGCTGCCACTTGTGTCTCCCTTCCAATGTGAGACGTCTCTGGTTCAGTAAGTGGCTGCTGGCATAGGCAGAGGACTAGACAGAGGCCTTCCAGCAGGGCAGGAAGACCCAGCAAGGCAGGTGCAAGGAACAGCTGTGCACCTACAGCACAGCAACGGCATCTTACAATTTTAAGGCCTGGGAAGAGAGCGGAAGTTCAATCAAGGACATGGGAGATGCTTTTTCACTTCAAAGCATACAGAAGCTATTGGATAATAATTTACAAATCCAAGTGCAAAGGAGAAGTAGGTAGATGTTGTGGTCTTATTTTTCTGCTTGGACTTAGGAACTTTGAGTGGAGTTCTTTCTACTGATGCCTTTATAAAGTTGAAATTAAACGGAGCTGCAATTTCAAAACGGTTCTGGAATATGAACTGAGAGTGACCTGTCTGCGCTGTCTGCGCTGTTCTCATGCAAGCAGCAATCCCAAGAGAATGTTTTTCTTCATTAAGGAATGTACTTGAACGCAGTAAGACAGTACAATAATAACTAAATTAAGTAACATTCAAAGGAGAAACCTAAGATGGATAATTTGGGGTTTGGTTTGTTCTTTGGTGTTTTTTTCCATTTCTGCAGGGATTCTAAGACATATATTCTTGGATGTCCTGCTTATTTTTTATGTCTGCTTACTCATAGTCTTCACACTGCTACTGAATTTTACAGTTGTTCTGCATAACCGGGTTTTGTAGACATGGTGTGCCACCTCCACCTTTAAAATAACAAATTGTTTTAGAACATACCTTATGTACATTTTCAGGAAAGAGAAGCTGCAGCATATGCAGATATTGTTCCCAGTTGAATTACTGTGTCAGAGAAGTAAATGAAGTATAACTGAAATTGTCTCCTATTACAAAGGTATTGCTGAAATCCTAATGAACCGACCCCACGCGAGAAATTCACTGGGAAAAGTATTTGTAAATGAAGTGAGTATGGGCCTGGCCTGTGAATGTGTTTGGAATCATGATCAATATCTAACTGCAGTAAGAATAATTGTGGGAAATCTAAAACAAAAACTTGTTTCATGATGAAGGTCAGTGGGAGATGGCATCAGGGCAAGGCAGGTTAGCCTGGAGAAAAAGAGATTGCAGTAGTTACTGCGGTAACCTCAGGTGTGGACTGGACAGAGATATTGGAGTTACTTAAGCTAGCTAATTCAAGTTAAGCTAATTTATTGGTGTTAACTCAGATGCAAGTTAATGTCCTTGCTTGTGTAATTACAATAAAAACATACTCATTGTCACTCCTTAGCAGGTGACCTGTTCAAGGATGATACATCATAGAGAAAGTCTAGCTCATGCTTGGACAAGAAGGGGAGTTTTAGGTACAGCAAAGGTTCATCTTTGAAGGAAAGGAAAAAAGAGATGGGAAAATGTGTCATTCTGAGGTTGTTGTGGAAAGACCTGCAGGATTTACATGAATTTCTGGGCACCTGCAGGGAAAAAAAAACCCCAAACACTTCTATCATAGATAAGGAGCTTGCTATAATTTAGGTGTATACATCCATATGCCTAAAGCTTTTCTTCTCTTGTCTGTACTCCCTCCCCCGTAGCTGTTCAGTGCTCTGGACCAGCTCCGCTTCGATGAGCAAGTGCGTGTGGTGGTGTTCAAGAGTGAGGTGAAAGGTGTGTTTTGTGCAGGTGAGTAACAAAGGCTCTCCAAATTATCCTAAAAAAATGTGATGGCTCTTAGGGCTGTGTGCTGATCAGGTCATGCAGACAAGCAGTTGGAAATGCATGCTGAAAGAAATAAAAATAAAAAGAAATCTGTTCAAAGGGCACAGAGGAGTACCCTAGTCACTGCTGCAGCCCAAATGTCCACACTCCAACTTCCTCTGACCCTACTTAACCAGAACACCATATTTCAAGACTTCTGAAATGGCCTGTCCTCTGAGACGGAGAGGAGGGAACAGAGTTTGGATGTCTTTTCCTCTATTCTAACCTTTTTATCCTTTATTTAGGAGCAGACTTAAAAGAACGTGCAAAGATGGATGATGCAGAAGTTGGAGAGTTTGTTAGAAGACTGAGAAATCTAATGGATGAAATAGGTAAAGGATTATCTCAGTTGGAAAATTTATCCTAGACCACCTGTAGTGAAACATTTAGAAATGCTGCAGGAGGGGATAGCCAGCAGGTTATCCGTCTAGGAGTAGCTTCCCAAATGGCTCCAGCTTATGCCTGAAACAAAGATCCAATTAGAATTAAATACCAACTATCCTGCTGCCACTCCAAGGACAAGATGCGTTTCATATCCACAACAATGCACATACAGATCCATGTAATAAATACGTGCTATGAGAAAGGAGGAATCCTTGGGAGGGAGTGCCACATTGGTTGTCTCTCTTCCAGTACATGCTCAGAAACACTCATGATATGGCAGTGACCTAAGAACATGAATTTGAATCTCTGAATGGATTTGCTGAATGGATTTGTGGAATGTCAGAGGGTTTGTATCTACAATTCCCCCGTATCGCTTTTCTTTTTCTTTGCGAAAGGAATATGGACTTCTGCAATTAATTTCTTCCCCTACTTATAATTATTCTGCTCTCACTAGAGAGAAATACCAAAGTGAAATCTGTCTAAAATACCAATCAGAATTGCAATAGTTAAAAAAAAAAATCACAGGAGAAGTCAGGGAAGGGTAGTTACACAGAGAACCAGCACATGACTGAAGTTTGCATCCAGCTCCCTGAATATTTAAAAAAGTATCAAGCAGCTAATCTCCAGATACATCAAGTCCCTCAACTATGAGGCAACAACAGTGTTTACTGTTCCTGTTTTCAGGAGCCTTGGTTAACAAAAGCACCAGAAAAACTGATCTTTGTGACTGGGATTAGGGGCGGTCTAGTCTTTGCTTTGGCTATTTAACTGCAACAGCTGAATATTCACATCATAAATTTGCAAGGAGAGAATTCATCCTGTTTTGTGTTGCAGTACTTTGTGTTTGCAAGTTTCTTTGCATGGAAGGAGCACGTTTTGCATTCTTACAAAGAAGGGGGAAGTGCGTTTTTACTGTTTCAAGACAGTGAGAAAGTTTGAGGCAGAAGGAAATGAGTTATTGAGCAATTTTGAACTAAAAGCTTTAGAATTTAAGGATTTAAATTCCAGAACCATGTGGAACAGACCTTCTGGAACACAACTGTGCAATCTGTGCTCTCTTCTCCAGCTGCCCTGCCTGTCCCCACGATCGCTGCCATCGATGGCTATGCCTTGGGCGGTGGATTAGAGCTGGCCCTGGCCTGTGACCTTCGAGTAGCAGGTTTGTGTTGCTCAGTGGAGGAATCTCCTTGTAATCCGTGGCTGTATTTTAAAGAGAACTTACACACATGATAGGGGACTCTTAATGGAATCCAGAAGCCTGAGAGGAACTTAAACTGTAGGCAATTGTCCGGAAATTGACACTTAGTCACAATTGGGAAAGTAGTTTCTGTGCTTAAAAAGGAAAGCCTATTTTTAGATAAGATTAGGATTCCTTTAGAAAACTATTTATTAGTAGAATTAAATAGTTATTGTAACTTAATACTGGGTCAGCACTCTGGCTAGACCTACCCTTTCCAACTTAATGAGTTTGGACTGGAAGACTTCCTTCTTCTGTTTCCATGCTTCCATCCATTGCATTTTAGTACAGATCCAAGGTTAATTTTTCTAGATCAAATTGCTACATTGGGGTAAGCAACCATATTACACATCCCTTATCTGACTTGAGATGGACATTGATTAACCACTGTAGTGTTCAGACTTTCTAGCAACCTGGAGAAATGAAGTTGCAGTTCAGTATTGCCAGTTTCTAGTTTTATTGATCAGTTCAGTATGGAAAACTTCTAGTTACATATATCAAAATGTAACTAACCCTACATTTATTTTTTTAATAGCTTCATCAGCTATAATGGGCCTTATTGAGACCACAAGAGGACTTCTTCCTGGAGCAGGTAACCTTCATTAATTTTTATTAAATCTCACTTTCTCAGCTGTATAGTATAGTAAATATTTTGCCATTAGAGCACTGCAAGTATTTTGAATGTAAATTAGAAGTAGCATCTTAACAGTGACACAAGAGATCTATGAATCAAGAGTTCTGTCCCAAGCCCTGTCTCAGACTTGCTTTGAATTTAGGAAATTCCCTTTACACCTTTTCTTGTTTATCAAAATAGTCAAAAGGGATGCTGAAGCTTTTCAGCTGCCTGTAAGAATGTTGACATATTCAGCTAGTAGTTATTAAATATATGATCCCTTTATTTTTTAAGCCTCCTAGTTTTATAAGGAGACAAAATACTACTGGGAATTTCCCAGAAATGGAAAATGGTGTTTTTGCTGTTGTCCTAAGGTGGGACCCAGCGCCTGCCCAGATGTGTTGGAATAGGTCTCGCAAAGGAACTCATTTTCACTGGTAGACAGATTGATGGACAACAGGCCTTCTCCATGGGATTGGTGAATCACTCAGTGCCACAAAACAGTGAGGGAGATGCAGCTTACCAGAGAGCATTGGCTTTGGCTAAAGAAATCCTGCCCCAGGTAAGTGTAGCGTTCATGTGATCAATGTGAAGACAGCATTTGTATTTCCCTTAAGGGAGCACAAACAAACAACTGAAATTCCTTTCTCTGAAATACTGAAATCTTGGTTCGTAATGTTTAAGTCTCTAAAGTCTGTCTCTTTTTGTGAATGCAGTTTCTGTAGGAACAAGTGCTAACATCCAGCTGCTTAACCCGCAGGAGTTTTTACCCCCCAGCTGCAGCCCTGCAGGACACATTGAAACCTTGCACCATGTACATCTGTGAACTGCAGATAACACCAAATTGGTTTTTTTAAATACTTATTAACTTACTACAAATTTCTGTAGACTAAAAGGTGATTTGGAGCTAGGATAATGATACAACAATTCCTCTATTATTAATTAATGTGGCTTTAAT
The DNA here is from genome assembly GCA_013400975.1 of Atrichornis clamosus. NCBI lineage: Eukaryota > Metazoa > Chordata > Aves > Passeriformes > Menuridae > Atrichornis > Atrichornis clamosus. Next base: position 105,354 of record WBMZ01016910.1, on the reverse strand, counting down.
TACTTTTAACTTACTGTTGTGGGTTTTGTTTTGTTTTTTTTAATAAAGGCACCATTTGCTGTGAAAATGGGAAAACTGGCAATAAACAGAGGAATGGAGGTAATAATTTTTTTTAATACCGAGGTGAATGAAAAGATGAGCAGCTCTTAAAAATTACTACAGTAAAAATGTTTAGAACTGATGAGTTAAAATCTTCCTTTAGGTCAGGCATTTAAAACCATTTCAGAGGTTTTAAAGATTTTCTTTAAAGATAAAATTAATATGGACAGGATTTTTGTCTTCTACAGATGCTAACACAGTAGTTCTAATATTGGAGTGAAAGTCATTCACTATGACTGAATGTTTATGATTTGACAGCTATGAAGTGGTTTTGAGGGCTGTACTTCATACAAATCTCACCCCTTCCCTCTCCTCCCCAGGTTGACATTGCGTCAGGGATGGCTATTGAGGGCATGTGTTATGCCCAGGTAGGTTACCTTCAGAATACATAAAGGAACAACTGTATGTTAATTATAGGATGAGCTTTACAAGTGGTTTTAGTTTTAACAAATTCAGAATTATTTCTCCTGTAATTCTCTGTGACAAGTTTTGAAAGCATGCACCTTTCTCAGCTAATGGAACAATATAGTGTATTACAGTATTACAATATAATGTGTCTCTCAGTGTATTTTAAGATGGTAAAGTATTAAGATTATGAAAAACTGTTTTCCTATATAGATCTATGGTCTTTGTCTTAGATGCTTTGCTTGTGAGTTACACAACCCAGTCTCTATTTTCCTAATTGTAAAACATGAAGGTGGGACTTAATGTATCATTGAAAGAAAAGCAATCTTAGATTACTGCTGCCAAATTAGCCAGGACTTAAAAACCACATCAGACTTGTAAATGGAAAACATGCCATTTTCTTTTCTTTTCTTCTAATGTAGAATATTCCCACAAGAGACCGCCAGGAAGGGATGGCTGCCTTCAGGGAGAAACGACCACCTCGGTTTATCGGCAAATAATGCTTCCTACCTGCCCCTTGAGTTTTTGGAGATAAAGCAGGACTGAAGAGGATCCACTGATTTCTTAGGATTATTTTTATGACACCATTCTGTGCACTTAACTTCTTGCCTTGGACTGCATTTCTGAATACTCCACTGGATCATTTTTCTGTACGAATCTCCAAATAAACATTTAACTTTGTACACCTGATCTGTAAAGCACATACATCTTAAGTAAGTCAGTGGTTATGGCTCACACACAGATGTCAAGTAAGAAATATGGGGAAGCTTTGGCTCACCATAAGCAAATCTTTTTTAAAAGGCAAAAAACCATACTGCATACTGCATCTAAACAGTTAGGAAAACAAGGAGAAAGGCAATTTATTATCAGTACTCTTCCAACTACTTTGACAGAACAAGCAGTACTAACACAGATCGATGGCCCTTCACCCCAGCTCACTGCAACACACTGACTCACTCCAGCCTGAACTCACCTCTTTGGAATCACTGCTTGAGAAAACACAGGGCCTGTATGTACACAGATATTTAAGGCCATTCCATCAGTCTATGCCAGACACCTCAGGAACATCACCTCTCTCCCATCACCTGTTTTCCTCTGTTACCTGGCTGGATGTTGAAATTATTTTCTCCCTCTGCTTTACGGTTCTCCAGCACTAAAACATGCCACATAGTTTAGCTCTAGGGCTTCTTACTTCCCTAGACTGGGGCTTTCAAGCAAAAGTCAGCTAGTAAGCAGATGTGGGTTTAGGAAATACTTTATAAGTTATCAAATTACAAAGTGTGGTTTACCACACTGGAACTGGGTGTCACTTCATGCTATGATAATATCCAAGCAAACCACAGTTTCACTTGTGCCAAAAGTTAAGCAATGAGGGTCAGGCAACCTTACCAAATTATACATGTACACATTTTTTATGTAAAGATCAACAGAGGGAAACTAGAATCAGGATCTTTAGCCTTCACAAAAGATGGCAAATGTTACAGGTGGAACACAAGAGTTTAAAAGTTGCTTCTAGATTTATTCTACCATGGCAGAAACTCCTGAGGCTGCACAGGAATTTGAAGAGACCTTTCTATAAGTGGCATGAACAAATAAATGCAGTGGATTTATACCTTGTAGGCATTCACAGTTTTCAGCTTGAAAGAATTCTGTTCATCTTTGCCTGAAGCGTGGGGGAGCAAAAGAAAATGGGTATTTAGAATCTCTGTGCTTGCTGGTTGCAGAACTTCATGAAGTGACATGTCTTCCACACATTTGGCCTGATGCCAGCACCACATGCATTTCATGCTGCATGGAATAGATTATTTTTTTTAGTTAAGTTTCTTCAGAAAGTTCTCCTTCTATTAGGAAAAGACAGTACTGTAACAAGAGTTGTTATCTTTATTTTTAAATCTTGTAGCGATTGATTTATATTCATTCTATTAACACCAATTTTGACAAGTTTTGTGTTCCATTTCATGTAACGGAAATTCCATAAAAGTCCCATAGCAGACGTCTCAGAAGGGTGGTGGGTAAAAGCTTGTAGGCTGTTTTTAATTTTCAAACCACCTTCCTAATTCAAAGCTACAGCCAGCTGAATTTCTGTTGGAATTGAGAAAACTGTATATAACCAGATCCACAGATGAAAATTAGGCCAGCTGAATTATACTTTCGTACAAAAAACAGTTACACAACACTGATTAAATTACTGGGTCAGTACCTTTTGAAGTTGCTGAAATACACATTAAATAGATTATTGAAGATTAGAGGTGGTGTTTTTATTTGAAGGATGGGAGTTGGGAGGGAGAGGAATTAAAAATAATAAAATATGGTCATCATGAAGCCATCCCTACTACCAATTAAGTTTTCTTTTTAAATTCAATTACCAAATATTTACAGAAGAGTCTCTGAATATCAATCAGTTGCCATGGAAATATGGAGATTAAGCAGATAAACAAAAACAATACCCGAAATTAAATTAATTTGAATGGACATGCAGTTTGCTTCCATCACTTGCATTGTATCAGGCATCTGTACACTGTGCAATATGGTTCATTCAACACATGGTTTGAAAGCCATAGGTAACCAAGAAAGAAGTTGTTACAATTAGCATCTTTATGTAAAATTTCACACTTCACAAAACAATCCAAGTGACACAGGGCTTACATAGAACATTGGGTGATGTTTTGCACTCACTGTGATGGCTTGGAAATATAACTCATTGCACAATACTGACAGAATATTTACAGAAAACGAGAGCAATCGTTAGTCTCTTATAAATAAGGTGACCAAATATCCCAGGCCTCCTATGAATACATGCAGCCCCCTTCACAATGAAGTCAAGTCAGTTATTTTCCTCCAATGAGCCTTCTCCTTTCCCTATCAGTATTCTAAAAAGAAAGATACCACGCACAACCAAAAGCAGTCACACAACAAATCTCCCTTCTTGCTATAAAGTTTAAACTCTCAAACTTAGTTCATCCTTTTAGTACTGTCTCATTTTAGTCCTGTTTCTACTGCTTTATTTCAATGGGTTTCCCCTTTCCCTGAATGCGATGCTGGTCGCCACCTTGACAAGAGGAGGGAGAACTCTGGAGAAATGAACTGTAAAAAGGCATGGTTTCAGCACTAAGGAAAACAAAAGAACATGGCTTGCTGGCAAAAGGAAAAGGAAGTTGAAGACCCCATTTGTGTCTAGAAGGGCTATGAGACAATGGGCATTTTGGTCGCCTTAGTTACAAGTCTCACTGTAACCTGCATGCATGTACTTCTGTTTTGATCTGTACGTGTTGATCTCACAACCACACACAGTTCTATTCAAACACCAAACTGGTGAGCAGTGTTATGAAGAGCAATCACCGGGATGGAATAATTTTTCTCCCAGAAGTCACAGAACGAGATACTCCTTAGAGTCTTCTTTCCAGATGTGCACATTGACCTGTACGAGTCCCATCTCCTGGAAGCCAGCACTAACCCTACAGGTGTGACCAGCTCAAGCTGTGACCCTTTACAAGTTGTGTACGAGGTCGCCATTAAAGGTGATGTTCAGCAAAGGTTACCACACATGGTTGGGTACCACAGTTACTGGCAAATCACTTTAATGGTGACCAATATATTACAAGTTACTCCAACTACACACACATCAGAGAGGATTATTACAGAGACAATACTTTACACTCCTCTACCTGCAGCTTTCAGTTTGGTTTGGTTTGTTGCTGTTTTCTACACGGTGGTGGTCTCCCATGGCGCATAATATGTTTTTCTAAACTATCTAGGATGGCAACAGCAATCCTTTGGACATGGGGATCAGTGTGGACATTTTCCTTGATGTTGTACAAATGCTGCAAACCACCTTCTTCAATTAACATGCTGCAGTATCTGGCAGCTGTAATAAGATTATAAAAAGGGAATTAGAATTATGTGGGGTAAAGGTAGCAGATACTGTAAACACTGATTCAAATTTACTCTTGTCTCCAGGCAGTATTTAAGGCACACCCTAAAGTGTCCACAGAAGTGCATGGGTACTTTAACAAGTGACAACACAACAGAGTTATGTGGGCAGGACTCCAGTTGAAATCAGGTCTGTTACCACTGGAAAGCGCCCTGTAATATGCACAGTATTCTCTCTTACCCCACCTCCTCTACAGGCATTTAAAGTGCACATATACAAGCTATAAGAAATGGTAATCAGAAGTATTATAATGTCTATGAGTATCCAGGTAAAAATAGCACCTTTACCAAAAACCTCGGTATAGAACAGTTACCAAAGAATGCTATCAGATATCCCACATCAATTGTACAGGCTTGGAGAGCGAATACAAAGTAGTTCCTTCACATAGTTTGCCAAATATATTGATGGTGGTCTCTCTTTAGCCTCTCATTGCTATGAATGCCTTTCCAGGGATTTTTCCACTTACACTGTAGATTTCAAGAAGTTGCAATCACACCTCCATCAGCTCCAGCATTATTAAGAGCAGGGAACAGCTATAAAAAGAGCTGTATGGCGAATGTAATATGCAAGCTCCAGAAGTTGTTATGGAAAGGTCAGGATGACTGTAATGCAATCCACAGGGCACTACCTCACATGGGCCCAATGTCACCATTCATCTCAGTGATGCAACATCAGACTTGTTTAAATGCTGACGTTAAGCATTTCACTGGAGATCACATTTACTGCAGTGCTACTAATATTTTACTTAAGTTAGCTCATTGAGGTGACTATGGTATAGACAAACAGCAGAAGGAGTAAAAAACATACCAAAAAATTAAACCAATTACTTCCAGACTACTTTACACCATCATCTACAAGAGGGGGTCAAAATAAAATGCATTTCCTCTCCAGCACTAAAAGCCTTGGTGCCAAGTACCAAAAGCTGATTTCCCTCCCAAATACATCTTCATATTTCAGAATTAAATACATTTTCCCTCATAGTAGGTTATTACATTTGCTACCAAACATTTGGTTTCTCTGCAACTTTGTTCAGAAGCTTCTGGCATCAACTATCATCAGATATCCACTTTAGGAATTATGTCTTGATCTCAAATCAGGAGTAGGCCAATACAAACCTCTGTGGCATTTTGGAAGCTCAGAGGTTAGAGCAGCACAAAATAAACACTAAAATAAACAGAACAAGTAGGACAATACTAAGTTAACAGGACTGAGGCATGAAGAGAAACTACAGAGCCTTAATCAAAATCTGTTATCCAGAGTCTGACCAGTAAAACAACTTTGTCAGAACAGTCCTACTTTAACGTGAAAAGCTCTCACACATTTCTGGACCCTGAGAACAGTGGTTCATTATATTTACAAGCTCTATAAAGAGCACCAAAGCAGTATTCTCTGTGCAGTTATATATTATGTCATGTTATTGGTTGGTCCTGAATAGCTGTCTTATCACTGCACAAATAGTCATTTATGGGACTGGGATGAAAACAAGCCTAGCTAGGCTGCCATCAAGGAGATTAAAAACTGGCACAGAAAACAATACTTTAGAGGAAAGCTGCTTTATACACACACATTCATGACGAAAATTTATGTCAAAAAAAGAGAGTATTAAAAGTCAGGAAAGTTTGTCCATTCTTACATTTAGGTATGGTTGGGGGATTTATTTCCTTTTCCAATACTTGTGTGTTACATCAAATGATCTCAAATTATTTTACTTCTCATTTTGCAGATGGGAAAGACAGATTAAGAAAGTGACCTTTGTGACACAGCAAGTTACCACAAAAAGGAAATTAGAGATGAGGGTTACCTATCACTTTTGTTCCAATAGTAAGACACTGCTACCTGCTATAGTCATTCTTCTTAAATTAACAGAAATTTGTTGCCCATAATTAATATTTGCATTTCTGAATAAAAACACCTGTGCAAGCAAAAAATGTAGTTCATCTTAACACATCCACATTTTTGAATCAATGCTATGCATCTAACAGTAAAATTCCAATAAATAAAAAGGATGTAAGGAACTTTTACTACTCTCTTTTTCTGCCCCATTTAGTCAAGGCCCAAATGTAGTTTCTCCAGAGGATTAAGAGTGAATACCCTAGAAATTCTTAATTTTCCCACTTCATGCTAGTGGTAAGAAAAAAGCATTTTAAGGATAATATTATCTTAATACATACGATTTTTGCTGCAGACATGCTGCATGGCCCATACTGCCCATAACTGGACACCAGGTGTCATGAAACAGCCAAGTAGTGGAAAAAACGGATTGAAAGACCTATCAAAAAAAAAAAAAAAAAACCAAAACAAAACAAAAAACCAGTTACTTGCTTAACCACTAGATATTATTACTTCAGAGGTTACATGTCTTCTTGTTCAGCTATAGGTTGACTAGGAGAGACACTGATAAACATAAAGAGTCTGGTCTGCTGCATCTAAAATTTGTTTAAGACAATTACTAGCAAAAATCAGAAATAGAGGATATGTGGTATGCTTTTTATTTATCTTTTTATTTTTCAAAATCTTGATCACAAGACAATACTTACCTGTAAGCCACCATCTCACATTCTGGGGTTGGCCAATTCAAAATGGCAGAATGCTGTAAAATACAGAACCAAGAACACTGATTGTTAAATACAAACATTGAAAAAAATATAAGAGAGTATGATCAAATTCACCATAATTTCTGTACCAGCTGTTCAAGGAGAGATGTCCTCTGGCTGCGACTTAATGTCCAGGCCTGCTCTCCTCGAGATATCAAATGAGCAATAATCCCTGCTGCAAAGTAGCTAACCTCCACCTCCACACTGTGCAACAATTTACTGATGTGGTCTATGAAGTCCTTCCACATTAATTCAGAATGCAGTTCTTTAACTTCAGCTATGTTATTCTGGGAAAAAAAAAAAGATAAAATATCAACAGAAGGAACATGGGGTAAGGGGAGATAGAAACTTGAACTACATTGTGTGAGTAAACACATATAAACAGCCAAATGAGCTCTTCACACATCCAGGGGACCACCACGTGCCAAAATACTACTTTTGATTTAGAAAACTCTTCCAGTCTAATGCAGGAATTTTCTTCGAAACAAAGAGGTTTTCTCATAAGTGATTTTAGGCCATTTGTATGCAAGTTACACTAAATTAAAGGCTGGTTTTAACATTCTCAAACACAATTTCAGTAAACTCAACAGTGCACAATTCCGCATTCCACTCAGTTTAAACCTACTTTTCACATTTGGACTCACATGAAGCCTCACTCACTGTCCTTTCTTGAAAGCTTTTTTATTTACTGTAACCATCAATTTCAATATAACTTTTGAAGAAACATAAAATAGTTCAAAACCATGCCAAATGTGAGTAATACATACTATAAAAATTAAAGAGGAATATAAAAATATCAGGGGATTTTTCAGAATAACATAGGGTATAAAAACCGTTTCAAAATTAAATTTTAAAAGTATATATTTCAGACTTTTCTTTTTTTCTTTTTCATCTCACCAGAAGTCCAAGAACTTTCTGTTGGATGGATGATTCAGATGGAAAAGACTGTGGATAAAAGGAACAAACAACAGGTAAACATTTATGCTCATTATTGAAACAGCTTTTATTATAAACCTGTGTTGATAATCAACCACCAAACCCACACTCCTCACCTCTAAGACCCTCATGAAAAGTTCTAGCCCTTGATTTTCAATGAAGTGCCGACACGTTGTTGGAGATTCATCAGTGAGGTTCCAAAGTGCACTCAGTGTGAACTTGAGGGTGGTATCTACAAGATTCTGATTTGTTTTCTGTTTAACTATTTGTAGAAGTTGCTGGGGGAAAGAAAAAATCAAAGTATCAAAATATGGATTAGCTCCTCTGCTTCTTTTTGCACCAACTGGCACAATGCATAGATGTCATTTGTAAGAAGAGTAAAGATCTACCCTCTAAAGAACTTTCACATGAATACATGTTAATGGGTTAGAATTCTATCTCCTTATGTCTATTTTGTATCTTCAGGAATACTGTTAGTGTGAACAGCTGGAGAGGATGGGATGTCAGGAAAGTGTCTGACTTACCCTAACAATGAAGAGTTCTGCACCAAGTTGAGCTGTTTGCTCTGTTGAAAGCTGTAAACAAACAAAACCATATCAACAAATTTTTAAACTTTAAAAATATTATCCTATCATCTCAAAGCTTAATTCCATACCTTTGCAGCAAGAATGGAAATTATGGCTACAGCCATCCTTTGCATGTTTTGATCTTCATGATTACACAGCCACTGCATAACAAGTTTGGCTGCTTCAAACCTGGAAGTTAAAAATAAAATTAATTTTCATAAGTCTCGTAAGTCTTAGTAAAAGAAGCATGTACATATACAACAAAAACTGGAAAAAATGTATGTGTCATACCAAAAAAAGCAGAAATACACAGTGAAATTACAGGTATTGAGCCTCTGTCAGCTTTGAGCTGTTTGCTTAGGGTCTCTTACTTGTAATTATACACCAAAGTGCACAGGAATTGCTTCCAAAGAAGGAAGAAAAATTTGGCACAATCTTATGAAACAGCAGACCACCACACTTCAAAATATTTGGACAAAAGATTTGAGTAGAAAAGTGTCTGCAAAGAGCAATCCTATAGGTCCCCATTGAAATCCTGACTTCTGTTACATGCCATTAGTGGTAGACCCATTCAGGTGAAGTAAAAAAAAAAACCAAACCTGTATACCAAAGGATTTGTTCAGACCTATATTCAGTGGTATATATTTGGTTCAATGATCCAAAAATAATATAGGCCAAATAAATTCCATTTAAACTGAGCAAAACTGAGACCAGAAACAAAGCTTCTGCAGAAAAATATTTTGCAATGCTACAACTTGTTTTAACTGACACATAAAACTTGCCTGTTAAATGGAACATCCTGAAGGATTCTGTCACTGCATAGTGAAAGAAGGCAATTCTTTTGCAGCTGTGAGAAATGAAAAATAACGACTTCATCAGAAACATACATATTTCAGAATACTTTCTTGCTATTAATCATTAAATATATTTCCATGAGGTCCTGGGATGTGGAGAAACCTTTTGTTAAGGCCCACAAGATAGGGAATCGCAGAGAAATGTTGTCTTGTACCTGCTGATGGTTTGGGAAGTGTTCCATGGCCTTCAGGAGCAGGTGAGTGACATCGGCCAGGAGCCGCACAGGCATTCCCGCCGCCAGGTCCTGCTTGGTCAGGTTGAAGACGCACGCGCTCGCTGCCAACTGCACCGGCAAGTTCAGGGGGTGGTTTCTCATTCCGATCACCACCAGCTGAAATACAACGGTTTTGCCCACGTTAGTTGCTTACACATTTGCACACATATCCCAAGAACAATCTGCTGCCTGCTCAAGGCCACAACAATGACTCACAGAACCCAGTTTCTGCCTCCCCTTTACTTAAGTGAGAAATCCATCTGGTGTGATTTTAATTCTCAGGAATAACATTTCCTTCTGCTCAGTGACTCGAAGCTGACAACTGCTACTGCTCCAAGTCCTTTTGCACAGCTTGCAGCAACCTCTCAAAGGAGAGGCTGCACAGAATGCAAGAAATTCCTAGAAAGGGTTTGCTTTACACTCTGGGATAAAATCACCAAACCGTTTTAGAGGTGAATTAAGTAGGACAGAGTAGGACTCTGCAGTGCAATGGTAATGATGTACTGGCTTGTTGTTTGATGAGCCATTTCAAATCACATCCTACGCTGCTAGGTCAGGATAGATTTTTTACAACTTCTTGAATTATGTTTTTGGCTATGTATGTTGATTGTGATCTTGGCTAAGAAAATATATTTTTGTTGATTATCAGTTGATGAAGTCTCTGTGATACTGAAGCCAGCAAATTCAAGGCCACTGTTCAATGTCAAAGAGGATAAGAAAAGCAAAAACCGTATGTCTCTGATGCCTCTTTTTAGAATCACAACAAAACTTAAACCACCTCTCGTGTTCTAGACATGGAAAGCCAATGCCTAGAATGGATTCCTAAGGAAGTTTCTAGGCTCCAGGTTCGAGCCCCATATAGAACACTAATTATATCCATTCACTTGTTATCGTACTGGAAGGTGACAGTAGAGAAAACTGTCATTGAGTTCCTTCCTCATTATTACTGTTTTGTGAGCATCAGCAGAAGGCACTGCTGTGTCTGGTGAATAAGACTAGACAGACCTTTCATTTGAACTAAAACAGATATGATCTAATAACAGAATTCAGCATCTGAAAAAAATGTTATATCGTATTCAAAGTTGTGTGAAAAAATTAATTTACATGCTACTAAACTCAGATGCATTAGTACATATCAATTTTACCTAACAAAAAACACAGAGGGCATCTTCTACATCATTTAAGCACATTTAAATAGCTCTTTATTTTTAACTAACATCACAATTTTAATCTTAAAAAACACAACAGAAAATGTAAAAGCTCATAAAATAATTTATATCAGGATTTCGGGGATGAGCTAAGGAACAATGCATAACAATCACCCAAACTGTATTATTTTACCTTTAAAATTTCAGGCTTTGTTTTTTCCATCACATGTGTCAGGCTGAATAAATGGAAGAGTGCTTCTCTCACAAAGAAGGCTCGTTCACTGTAACGCTTCAGTGCTTCCGAAATCTGAGTTTCATTTGCTTCTCCTGACACCTATGAACACAGAAATAATCTTTAGTTCAAGATGTCATCATTTAACTACCAAAGTTTTGTTCTCAGAAAGTGCAAAGCTGCAGTTTCAAAGGCAGTGATATGGCCAAATCCTCAGTAAGCAAATGATTACCAGTCTTCCATTTAACTATATTGTCTCTATTTATAACTCTAAGTTGTATAACTGAAGATGGTTTGTTCCTCAGTTCTACTACTGAATGAATAATTGCTGCAATCACTGCTTTTTATAATTCTTAAGGCAGCATGCAGAACTTGCTCTATTTAACGTGGCACACACCAAAAAAAAGCAAATGTTAAAGTGTCAAGTCCTGTGCATTCTGTATTGTATACAGACATATTTTTTTAAACTTGTGAGATCAGGAATGCATTACAGCCTTGAGAGAACTGAGAACATCTTGGATTTTGTTTTATATTCTTTACTGATTAGAACAGGGCAATCATATTTACTGCCATGTTGTGCAGCCAATTATACCCTACATGAAAAATTTCCACTTCATGTTCTCAACTATAATAGCTGCTTAGTGCTCATAATCAAATTTCACAGGACTGCTGTAAAGACAGTGGTACTTTACCTCTGATGTTTCCATGAGTGCTGTGTCCTGTTTATTCTTTAGCAGTATCTAGACTAAGCAGTTGAATATTTCAATACAGTTACTCATGAATTTAGGTCATTAAAAAAAAAAAAAAGAAAGAAAAGAAATAAAAACAATCATAGCCTGCAGTCTCCTCTTGACAACTATGTCTTAAAACAAAAAGAAATGCAAACTGCTTTTTGCTAACCATACTGCTACAAGTCCATCGCGATTTTCACATTACTAGAACTTTCTTCGTCCCTGCCTTTTCATGGCACAGACAATTCTATGAAGCATATATTCTAAACAGCAAGGATCACATTGTATTATTTATACCAAACACGAGGTATAACCTCCTGATGTTGTACATCATCACACCAAAGGGAAACTTGCTTTCTCCAGCCACGTATTTCAACATTTATACACTTTGCTGTCAGCTGTGACAACCAAGTACCCAAGAGACCTGGCCATTAACAACTGCCAAATGTTTCAGGGTAAAAAAATTAGAAAATTATGTAGCTGTGTTACTTCGCTTGCCTATAACAAGAGCATTCTGAATTTTAAAACTGAAGCGTAAAACTCAACTTGCACAGAAGACAAACTAAACTACGGACACATTGGGCTCTCTTCCTCCTTCCCTCTGCAGCTTCCATCATCCTCATGGCATAGCAGAAAAAAAACCTCAGAGTCAGAGATGATATACCACTGACATGTCTAAAACATCTCTTTTTTTCATGAATTCTGACCCGTTTGCAGTAGGGACAGGATAGGCTCACTCTCCAATAACTGCATTTGGATTTTACAGAACCGGGAATGATGTTGCCTGGCTCTAAAAAATAAAGGCACTTCAGAAAACATCATCTCATCATGAGGGACAAAGTAATTTAGGATTTGTTCAAGAAGAGAAAGTCTTTCATCCTTCGTCTTTCATGGCTTCATACATGCTTTTTCACCAAAAGACCTTCCAAGGTGGGTAGAAATATTGTAATAGGAAATAGCAGTGGTGATAGAATATAACAGCAGCTGAGTTACTCAGCTTTATTGTATTTGCTGTGTTAATCATGAATTGCTCAAAGCTTATGCAAATTCTACCTCCACCCCTTACACATTGCTGACTTGTGCTAGATACTGTCTGGAATCAAAGAATATTATCCCAGTAAATTACTTCAGACCAGACAAAGTTCAACTCTCTTAGATATGTTAAATTAGGATCTAAGGCTCTCTGAAAAGGCACAGAAGACAGATGCTTCTTACAATATTATGTAAATTTTGCAGTTTGTGTCAGAATTAAGTTGGAATTTGACCTAAAGCCACTAATTACAATCAACAGTTAAGAAAAAAAAAAAACCTAAGTACAGCCTCCTTCTGAAATACACACATACACTTGTTACAAATGATTAGTTCTATTTTTCTGCACATTATATTTTTTCAGTGAAATTAATTCCCCCACTTAACCTTTAGGTTTCCTTCTCCTGTTAGGAATTCTGAGTAGCCGGCATCAGTAGCTAGCAGTCCTACAAACTGCATTGTGGGCCGTTGCTGAATAAATGCTTCTACAGCTTTATCTGTAACATGTTTTCTTCCAGAAATGTCCAAAGACACGAGGTTAGGTAAGATATCTTTCTGTTCCAGTAAACGAAGAGCTATGTCTGATGTGAACTGTTTGTCATCAGAAATATCAAGATGATTCAGGTATTTTAGTACTCGTATAACATCCAGAATCTGGGTTGTGGTCATTTTCAAGCATTTCAGGTGGTGCATGGTCAAAGACTTGAGCCGGTCTTTGCAGGTGAGGAGTGCTGTTATGTCAGTGACAGAGGTGTTCGATATATCCAGACTTTCCAACCTAGGAAGTGAAGCAACATCTGCCAAGTCCTCGTTGTAGAACAGCACATTGGTGATGCTCAGTGCACGAAGCCCAGACAACTGACTGAAACACCTCTCGTAGGGGTCTTCCAGGGAAAGAGTCAGTGAGTTCAGCACTAGGCATTGCAGATTCTGTTGGATCCACTTATTGCTGCCCAGTCCGCTTATAATGTCTGTGATTGTTATATCTGCGTTCACCCCTGTAGCATCAAGTTCCACCAGCTTGTGATGGCAGAAGGCCTTGCGGAAAGCCACGGCCGAGATTTTCGCTTTCCGGATACAAGCTCGCTTCAGGCGCATCTGGTTGCCTCGGAAGATGCCCACGGTTCCATCATTCAGAAGCCCTGTTGGAAAAACAGCATTAGTGTTTGGCTCCAGTGTTACAGAACACCACTTCCACACTGAGAACCCAAAGGGTACAGTGTTAACAAAGGAAATGAATTACAAAGTAGATTGCCTTGGATCATTATGCCACTGATCCCAAAAACGTTGTATTTGAGATTCCACTTTTAAGATTATCTCACATTTGGAAAATTCCAGGTTTAAGAATAGGACAGATAAATTAGTAACAATAACAAGTAGTGTATATACACATTACCTGTTTGGTTCAGAAAATGGAACATGCAATAAATAAAATATGGATCTGATTCAAAAACAATCAGACTGCTGCCCTCATTTGCTGTATTTTTGTCACTGAACTGGTTAGACGTGTGCTAAAAACAGAATTTCGAAATTTCTGAGTGTAATTTTTCTCTGGCCACAGTCCCAATAACCTCAAGGTTGCATCACCTATCAATGACCTGTTCTCATCTTGCTTTAACTAAATAATTTAGCATTTGATTGAATTCATAAGTAGGATCAATACTAAATTTAGCTAATTAAGTTCTATAGATCCCTCATGAAGAAGGTAGGAGTGTTGCCCAGAAACAAGCTGAATGTGAGAAAGAAACCTAAGAAGTGATTCAAAGAATAGAAAAAGAAGGGCAAGGAAAGGGTGAGAAGGAGAAGAAGACAGCAATGAAAAAAAGAAAATGCAACAATCTTGTTTATTATCTTTTTACTCTGTAGAAGGAATGAATAAGTAGCCTTTTCTTGCAACACACTGGCAACATCCTAACTGAAACAATACAGTGAGTTCCCTGCATGGAATTCTCAAAAATGCATTGAATACACAAATATGAAATCTTGGTGTCTTATGAACAGAAGGATTACAAAAAGGCATGAGAAGGGTACAGTTCACAAGCATGCCTATAAAAGGAGTAGCAAGAACATGTCCTTCTAGTTTTGCTCTACAGGGTTATACGTGTCAACACTCCGGGCTTTTAATCTCCTATCTTCATACATACTTAATTAAAAAAAATGAAATAAAAATGCAATATATTTGAATAATAACATAATTGCCACTACAGTTCAGGTTTAAGTCACGGGCTAGTAATTGCCTCTGTAACAAAGTCAAATTAATATTAAGATTTCTAGACATTTCTAAAGAGCAAATGGTTTAGACATTTCCGACCAAGTAGTCAGGGCACTCCTCTTTTGCCAGGAAAGCAAAAATATGTGATGAAACAATTGATATGCAGCAGAAAAATTAAAAACAGTAAATATAATTATAGTTTAGTTAAAGTATCCCTGAATTACTTCTTAGTTTTTACTCTTCTTTTCATTTAAGGACTGAGGCTCTCTCCCTGGCCTACTTTAGCCACACCCTATTTACCTGCCATGCAATTTTTTTCATCCTGGACTCTGTGTGTTTGTCACATTTTGGTATCAGGAACCGTCTTTACAACTGCCAGCACTGATAATAAGTTTCTGGTAATTCAGTTTCCTTGAATCTGACTTCTTGAGACTTCTCTAAATAATTACTTATCAGAAAGCAGTGTATATTAAAGAATGATCTCAAGGAATGGCTCTCTTACCTCTTCTCTGTTGTAGTCTATACATTCACTTTTTCATGGTAAGAAGCTTTATTACACAAATTTTATCAAGCGTAAAGCAAGCAAACAAGAGGGCAGCCCTCTCCTCAGAGATATGGTGACAGAGAAAATGATAGGACAGTACACAAAATGTAAGAACACCACAAAGTGTTTATACTACTCTAAAACTGACTGCTTTCAAGCAAATAATTCCACTTCAATAAAAGTGCTAAAAGAGATGAGAAACTTTTTAATGAATCACAAAGTTATTTTTTAGTTTAATCACATGGGCACACAGTAAAAAATATTTGATTAAATGCTGTTCGAGTTATATTGTTGCTAGAAGTAGTAGAATCATTTTTTTCTTTTTTTTCCTGAAGTGATTGAAAGAAGATTACAGAAGGTTCAGTTAAAGGAACATTAAAATCATAAACCCAAGAAAAAGGACTTTCTACTTAGAACTACCTATGTGGCAAAGCAAAACTCAGCTGAAGCTGTGGAAAAGCAAAAAGGACAAATATTCTCTATTAAGAGATTACAGAACACAGTTTTAACAGCTGCAACAGCAGATTCTACTAGAAAATATACCAGAACTGCAGTGTCACATTCCAGTAAAATATTTTCACTGGTGACCCACAAATAATTGTTTTTACCATGAAATGCCATCGTCTGCAGCAGTCGATCAGCCACTTCTTGAGGGAACATTCCTGGCTCCTGCAAGCAAAATGTTCCATCTTGCCTTTCTGTGCAGAACTTCTCTAGGTTGGCAGTCAGGAAATTCAAACAGATATCAAGTAAAGAATACGGAGAAGCTTCCTCCTGTCATACGCAAAACACAATGAAACAACAGAGATTTAGTCAAATCATTCTTCCTATGAAACTTCCATTACTCTAGAATGTCTTTTTTGTTAGTCTGGCAAATATTACTCGAGGAGACATCTCCCTTGGAGCCACACAAAGTCAGGTCACACAAAAAACAACTGGCCAAACTGATGGGAGCCTCCTTCCCCAGTCACCTCCAGAATCACATCCAGTCAGGTCTGCCGTGGTTGAACCCTGCTTGTGTTCCCAGAGGAATAAAAGTAATTGCTGAAAAATAATTTTAATTTATGAAGTCTAATGGGAATTAATCGCCCAAGACAGACTAAAAGAAGATTTTAAAATCAAATTTTACTTCTGGATTTAAAATATTTCTTTTAATCTTTCATTTAAGTCAACCCATATTAGAAGTCTACTACCCACCTACATAAGAAATGCAGATATTGTGGATAAATTGCATCTATAGGAGGAATTTTTGATATTGAAAAGGGCAGCTAGAGTTTCAGATCAAAAAAAGAAATTCAAAATGAAGTGGTTTAGTTCCAAATCTTGTGCAGCAATAAACTAACATCTATTACAGTAGTCCTTTTCCCTTTTCCAGGTACTTTCCATGTACCTGGTACTATGTACCTGGAAATTATCTATTGCAGAAGTCTGGGTACAAAGGACAAAGCAGAACATAAACTTGATCTTTTCCTTCAGAGTTTGAGATTGTACATTGATACATGAAAATCTCAAAGGGTTTTTTTATTCCATGTCTAATAATAACCTACTGTTTTCAGCCACACAGATTAATCAACATAAAGAATGACTCGCAGCACTGTGAATCATCCCCAGCATCACACAAAAGAAGGCCAAGTGACTGGTACACACTCCCCCAGACAATATTGAAAATAACAGCATCAACTGTTGCCACATCTCATCTGTACAAAAAATAGTAGCTTCCCTTTTATACTGAAAGTTCTAGATAATGTCACCTTTCTTTCTCAGCTCATTTAACTTCTGTTGCTTCATTTGCCTAATATGTTAATCACAGAAATATGTAAAAGGTTATATAGAAGAAATATAAATAAATTCACAGAGATAAGTCTTCTAAAATAAGGTGCATGTATTTGAAGACTGGGAAGTACCACATTAGGGCAAAGATGGAATGGAGCCTGTCTTTAATGAATCATGTATTGACAACAATGAGAAGACTGCAGCTTAATAGCTCCTGAAGACTTAAGTACAGGCTTGGGAACTAAAAACTCCAAATTATTCAAATGCAAGCTCTTTCTGCAGCTTTTGACATGCAACTTTCAATTCCTTTGACTCAATTTTGCTAGGTTCTTACTTTTCCTTATTTTTTAAGCTTTATTATTACGTTTTATTGTTGCAAAAACAGGAGTTACTTTGTGATGCAAACTTGCTCCCATACCAGAAAACAGCAATTTTGGCTGCCTCCAACCTTAAGCTGATAAGAAAATGAAGGACAGAATTTGTATCTGTGAACGTCTTTTGTTTCTCTGTAGTGTGCAACAATGCCTGAAGTATTTCTAAAGAGGAAAAACCCAACTGATTATTTTTAAATAGTACATTTTTATATGAAATGGGAACATTTTCTTTTTAATTTGAAGTCAATACATACACCCAGGACTTATATGACAGCTGACAAAAAAACCCAGAATCCTTACTCAAAGGTATATGAAAATCATTCCCACTGAAGCAGAGACATCCTCATCTCCCATTAGATCTTGTGTTTCTAATTTGATGTTCAAGTATGACAAAACCAGAATACTGGCTCTCTTCATTCCTCCTGGCACTGTTCCTCCATTTCTGCCAGAAAAACTGAAACACTCTAACATATCAGCGAGCAAACTCCAACGAGAATTTATAGCCCTGCAGATAGGCCACTGGCATATGACTCAGAAAACTATTTTTTCAACCAGTACCTCTAAGTGGCCAATCTGTCCCCTGGAAATACTGATTTAATTTTTATATAATCCCTTTAGAAGTACATACAGGGCATGTCCATACAATCAAGTAACAAAAACAACAAGCAGGGGTCAATTACACTTGCAAACAGTACCGTTTTTATTAACTCCACTTATTCCAGTTATAGGAGACATTTGCAGTATTTCTTCAACTTGCTGTCAAAAGGCTGAGGGAACACTCCTAACAAAGGCTGCTGAGACAACCTGGGCAGACAGGCAGAATGTTTTTATCTGTATCTAATAAAGTCCTTTGAAAAGCATCCTAAAAACAATCTCCTAGGTTGTCTGCTACTGAAATAGAACAACTTGAATGCAGTCTGTAAATCTTTTATGTGAGCTGGCAACATCCCTTTTCTCAACTTCTCTTTACTTGAAGAGAATATTGCCCAGATAAAGTTGTATTTAAGCTCTTAGAAGGTCAGAATTTAAGTGGTTCCTTTCTCCAGCTCTGCTTTTTGAATGTCAGCTCAAAAAACAAACCTGGCATTTGTTAGCAGCTCACTTCACTTTCTAATGAGACACTATAAATGTGTGTCAACCATAGCACAACATTTAAAATTTAGGGGTTTTTTTATTTAACAGAGATTATTCAGAAATATTTGAGTATAAATTTCATTATGCTATTTTACTTTTTATAGCCATCTTAATGATCTGATACTTCAATTAACCTCACAGTTTCTTTCATTTTATCAAACCGTTGAGTACCCAGGAAACAAATACAGAAATAAATTCTACAAAACACAGAATTATACATTAAATGATGCAATCTGAAGTGTCTTCATGAGCTAAAACACATAAGAGTAATGTGACACATCTGCAACCAGCTGGCTTATGGAATAGCATAAGAAGTAGAATAATTGCATTTAGATGGGCTTTTTAAAGCTTATTTAAATTAATTATTTTTCTAAAAAAACCTTTTTAAGTGCTTAAAATAACCAAGGCAAATCAAAAGTGTCCAGGGGATGGGGGTAAACTGCCTGGCTACTGGCCTCTAACAGTAATCCAATCCACTGGCGAACTGAAATGCAAAACCTACTTCAACTTGATGTTACCAGCTCATCTTCGAGCTCACACCAGGGCAGTTGGAAAGGTGCTCACAAAGAACATTATCCTCCATATTTTCTTTTGAAAACTCCAAGAACCAACTCTAAACACTGCTAGAATAGATTTAACATATATTTCAAAGTGCAGTTGAAAAGCAAAAAGAGCTATTAAAGTACCTGGAATAATTTAGAGAATCTTAAGCCCAACATTAAGCCTAGATTAACTGGCTGAGTGAGGGTATCGAAACAAAATCCTGCTCAATTGGGGAAGCATCACCAGGTAAGCACCTGCTTATACAACAATACCTAAAAAAAAATAAGAAACAGGTATAACTGATGTTTTCTGTCAGTAATTACAATCCAGCTTTGAAAAGAAAAAAAAAAAAGTTAATTCCACTACTGTGTGGGCCTTTTTCACTACAGGTATTGTGATCTAGCAACTCCAGCCTGAAAGACTCAGTTCCTACTGGCTCTGTCTCTCAGACTCATTAAAAATCAATTTTTTTTTTTTCTATTGGTAGTTTTTAATTTTGATTGGTTCTTTTTCCCTTCAATAAACCAGTATGTAACACTGGAAGACAAATATCAATTTCATCTCTAACAGAACTATGTCCATGATGTACTCCCTAGTTTTTACACCCAGTTGCAGACTCAGTATGACAAACCCCTAACATGCAAAGTCTCTGTATGCCAGGTCCACCTGCCTTTCCCTCTCTGAAGTCTCAAAGGAGGACATGGGTACATGGTTAGGGACTTATCAATTTGTGGCAGTCATTTCTCTCAAAATAGTAGCAGAAAAATAAGAGGTAATTTAGAACCTCAGTCTTTGGTGTCAGATGTACCATGCTTCTGCTGTTTTCCACCTCTCCACAGCCTCAAAACTTTACTTACTTTCTTAAAATGAACATTCTTTAAACAATTAAGAAACAGCAACTCAAGAAACAGCCATCAAAATTCTTCTGAGTGCTAATAAAAGAAAGGCAGTGAAAAATAAACAGTTTCATGATTTACATTACTAAGAAAGCTTTATGATTATCCTATTTAAATTAAATGGAATAAAACAGAAGTAGACAATTTATTAGCCAGATTCAAGGAAGGATTATGCTCAAAACTCAAATTTAACATTAACTATTCTGGCACAACAAGTGGGAACATACTGATTAAAGTTGCAAGAGATACAGAGTCAGCAGAGATCACAAGAAGTCTAAAAGTAAATAGTGCCACATTAGAACGACATAGTATTTCAAAATTAATATCAAGAACTTCAGATACAAGTTCATCAGTTAGAAATGACTGGAGAAATGTCAGCTGAACCACAAGGAAAGATGGCAAAGCAGCCAAAGAAGGTGCCAGGAGAAGCACCAAGGAAAAAAAAAGGAAGGACTAGGTCATTTTCAAGACACTTGAGAGATCTCACGGGGTTATTTATGTTAAGAGATTCCTGCATCATTTCAATTTAAACGTAACAGAAGCTACTAAAATGCTCTGGGGGGAAAAAAGCAGGTTGGGAATAGGAAATAAACCTGGCTTTTCTTAGTCTAGAAGATCAAAAGGTGAGAGCTACAAATGCTACCTATAAATACAGCACAGTGAATACAAACTACAGAAGGAAAAAAGCCATTAAGGAGAAGCACACTACCAGCACAGCAACAAAGGTACACAGAAATGCCCTGAACTCGAAGTTTTGCCTTAAATTTAGATGTCGGTACATAGTTAAACAATGAAGTTCTACTCTAGTTCACTGATTAGAACAGCAAGCACAAAATGTACCTACTTCAAAAATAATGATATACAACTTTATCAGGGGATTGACTGAAATTAGGCTGAAATTAGACAAGGGATGAGACTAGATCGCCCAGGCAGCTCCTGCTAGTCCTCGAAAAGCAAATATGCACACTCATGTCTGGAGCAGAGAAGCGATCCAAACAGCTCCCATATGTTTGTTCTGCTCCGGCCTGTCAGGAGAGGGAAAGGCTGTTCCTTTGACAGCACCGTGCTGGAAGATCTCAGCAATGCCCACGCACCGTGTCTTGGCACGGCTTCCTCCAGAAAGACCCTGGACAAAGCAATTCCCAGCGGGAAAGGTGCGTTGAGGGGCTGGAGCGCACTCAGGCTGGAGGAGGCACAGGCGGCTGTGCTGTGCCGGGCTGTGCCGCGGTGCCCTCACGCCGGCCGGCCGGCCGAGGGGCTCGGCCCCGCTCGGTGCTGTGAGGGGCCGGTCAGGGCGGCGGGCCCGCGCCCGGCCGTCATCGCCCTCCCGGCGCCCTGGCGACACCGGGGAGCACCGGGCCGGGATCGAGCCTGCCTCCTTGCCTCCCATCCGCCGGGTCCCGACCGCCCTTTTACATAACGGGCGGCAGCGCCCCGGTTACACAACGGCGGGGCTGCCCTGGCCCGGCCGCGGTACCGGCGGGCGGAGGAGAAGGGACCCCGCGGCCCCCCCTGAGCCGCTCAGCCGGGGCTCGCGCCGCCGCCATGGCGGCCCCTTCCCCGGGGTCACCTCCGCTCCCTGCGCCGGGTCCCGTACCCGGGGCTGCGGACAGGCAGCTCCCCTTCCCTGCCTCCCTCCTCCCGCCCCTGCCCGCCACCGCCACCCCTCACCGCTCCCTCACCATCGCGGCGCTGGGTGCCGCCGGCGAGCGCCCAGACAGCCGGTCCCGTCGCTGGGCTCCTTCTCTTTTCTTTTTTTTTTTTTTTTTTTTTTTCCCCTTTCCCTCCCTCCCTTCCCCCGTTTTTAATCTCCCCCGACCTGGAAGTGAATGATGCCTCAGCCGGCCGGGAACCCGCCTCCCTTAAAGGGGCTGCGCCAGCACAGGTTGGTGCTGTGCTGGGTGAGCGGAGCCTCAACAGCCGCGTTTAAAGCTCGACGTGTGAGGGGAAGGGGCCATTGCGCAGCGAAACGCATCGGTCTCGCTTGTTACGCGTGTGGGGGACCTTCCTGCCACCTGGCTGCTCTGGCTTTGGAGCCAGGACCTTCCTGCCGCCTGGCTGCTCCGGTTGTGGAGCCAGGATGGGGAACACCGAGGCGCCGGTGAGTGCCCGGGCTGGAGCAGGTGAGCGGCAGCCCCGTGTCCCTGGGGACCTCTCACAGTCATGAACTGGCCTCAGCTTCACCCTTCTTGCTCACAAGCTTCTGTAATTTAAAGTGTTTCCTGCACAAACTGGTTTATTCTGGTAATATGAATAATCACCTGCACCTGTACAATAGGTTTTGCCGCCTGCTTCGGAGAGGAGCTTTGCCATAAGCATAAACCACTATATACAAAGTATTTCAGGTTTCAGATACAGTAGCAATGAGGAAAACCTGTCTCCCAACCAATACAATGTATTGTTGGTGAAGGGAATACACTTATTTTTTGTTTCAAGACGAAAGTAAAGAGTGATATAAATATCCTATCCAGATAAAATGATTTTTTATAAAGAGTTTACTCTTAAAGAATTGCTGATTCTACACACGGAAGCTTTGAATAACTGTTGTTTGTAAACCAACAAGACACAAAAATAAATATTAAGGAACATTTGCTAAAATTATTTATGTTTCTGTCATTGCAAGATGGCAAAATATTCTACAAATCCTATGAAACACAATTTTACGAGTTTAAGGACTACATAACAAAGTTCAATTATAGCTCAAATTCTGTAGATTAGGATGCTGACATAGGGAAAATAAATTATTTTCTCAGGATCTGACAAGCACAGAATTAAGAATCTTCATGTTCTGAATTCAACCACCTAAAAACCTAATCAGCTTAGAAGAAATAAGTTATATAATTATGGACACAGAAATTAGCTTAGATAAGGAAGCAGCTCATACTATTATTCTTAGTCCATTACGTGTTTCTTCCACTTCCTAATGTCTTTTCGAGCTTCCAAACTGTTCTTTTGATATCTTTTAAATTCACTCTTCCATTCCAACTTATCACCAGATATCTTGTCTTTCGAATTTATGATAGAAACTGGGCTCAGGTAGTGAAAACTTTCAAGCTACAGATTGACCTCCTGCTCCCAGTGCCTGTTCTAGGACTGCCCTGCTGTACTTGGGAATCCTCTCCACTCCTAGTATGGAGCAGCCATATGGTTGAGTTGGCACAGGCTGAACATCAGCATCAGAAACTGCAAAGACAAAATCCCAGCAAGAGCAGACTCTTCAAGGACCTAAACTAACAAACTCAAGGAGTTTCTACTGAGCCTGTGCAAACTGGAATGTTTTCTAAGTCACATTTTCAGAGAAACAATATTGCTAGTACAAAAGCAGTTCATCTTCCAAAGGCCCCACCCAGAATGTAGACCACGCAAATATTCTCAGATTGCAGCCAGCATGGGCCAAACAATGTATATCTTCTTACTGCAGTCTCACAGACATGGCAGTGGGTTTTGGTCAGTACATATTAAAACCAAGGTTTTAGCTTCATATGGAAATGTGTTTTAACAGCAATCCAAATTTTGAACAGTCTGAAATGTTTTAAGGAAATACTTTAGAAGTTGTAGCTGGTGTTTCAGCTGTGCACCTGGCACGGCTTGCTGCTAGTCCAGATGGTAATGGTTGTTCACAAGCAGTTCTAGCCCTTAATAAATCACCAGACTTCTTCCTATGGGAGTCTCTGAGGATTTAACTGAGTTTTATTTATCCCAGAAACTTGACAAGCCAGTGTTATCCTACTGAAATAATTTGGGACAAAGCATTTGCAAATATTCTTTGAGATTTAGTTAACTCAGGTATACTTTCAGATTAATTTTAAGCAATTCATCACACAGATTTCTAATGTGCTACTTTACTCACAGAAAATTCAGTTTGTGCTCGGAACTGCTGGAGTTGGATAGTGTGTCATGTTTTGTATAACTATTCTGTTATCACGTTTGGGTTAAATTAATCCATAATGTTGTGGGTGCCCATATGTGGAAGTGCTCAAGGCCAGTTTGGATGGGGCTTTGAGCAACCTGGTCTAGTAGAAGGCATCCCTGCCCATGGCAGGGAGTTGGAATGAGATGATCTTTAAGGTTCCTCCCTACCCAAACCATTCTGTGATTATCTGATCGTCGAAGAACCAGAGTTTGTGTTAAGTTCTTACCACTCTCTGGGTATTTCCAGTGCCCTTGCACTGCCTGCTCAGAGACTCTCTGAGCTTCAAAAAGCACCTGTGAGAGCTTTTGTAGTACTACAGAAAGGAGCAGTGGCTGAGAACAGTCTCCTGCAGCAGCACTCCTGTTCTAAAACGAAGCTGGAAATCACTGAGCTGTCAATCCAGACAAAAGCATACAGGAGGCAGACTGAGGAATGGGGGAAGCAGCCCTAGCTCCTGGGCCACGCAGTGCATTAATGTACAGTCACGTCTCAGATTATGGACTGGATTGTCCTAAATCAGCCCTCGGGAATACGCATCCAGTGCTGCAAGACTCTGAAAGTAAAATACTAAGAGGGTGTCATCGTATAAAACTGCTGAACTGTCAGAGTCCCGGATGACCCCGGGAGGACTCGGTGATTCTGAGCGGTGCACGGGAGGAGCCGTGGTGGGAGGAGCGGGGGTGGAAGGTGCGCGAGGAGCGGCCGGGGAAGGGGCGGGAGGAGCGGCCGGAGGAGGGGCGGCCTCACGGGGGCGGGGCCGCATCGATCGCTCGGCGCTCGCGGGAGCGGCCGCAGCCATCGCCCCGTGAGCCAGTGCGGCCATGGCCGGGTTCATCAACTTCGCGGACGAGGAGGAGGTGCGGGCGTACCTGGAGAACCTGCACGTGGAGTACAGCTACCAGTGCTTCAAGGAGAAGGACCCGGACGGTAAGGGACCCGCCGCCCCCCGCCCGCCGCCGCGGGGCCGGCGGGAGCCTCAGCCCCTCTCCCGTGCCTTGCAGGCTGCCAGCGCTTCGCCGATTACCTGGACGCCGTGAGGAAGGACTTCGTGGCGGCGGCGCGGGTGCTGCGCGACAACTGCGAGGAGCACGGGCACAGCGAGAGCTGCTACAAACTGGGGGCCTACCAGGCCCTCGGCAAAGGTGGGCAGGGGTTAAGGTTCTGGCGCTCGGGTCGCAGCCCCCGTGCCCGCAGTCCCGGTGCCTGCCGGGGCTCCATCCCCTCCCTCACGCCTTCAGCTGCCGCTGAACCCCGGAGCCGCTGTCGGCTTGGCGCGGTGGTGGGGATGCCTCACCCGCTCCGTGGTGGCCCTGCAGAAGCGTGAACCCCTCTGCGTGCGGGCATCAAGTTCAGCAGATACCCGAGAGGAAACGCAGTTCTTGGTTTTGTAAGGTGTTGAACACCAAGAATCATAGAATAGAATCACCAGGGCTGGGAGAGACCTTTAAGGTTATCAAGTCCAACCGTCAACTCAGCACTACCACTGTAACCCCTAAATCACATCACCCGGTGCCAGATCCAGACACCTCTTAAAAACACCTCCAGGGATGGTGACTCCACCACCTCCCTGGGCAACATGTTCCAGTGCCTGGCCACCAGAACACCTGCCTGTCCTCCTGACCTTGAAGGAGCAACTACCTGGCCCGCAGCTTTCATGGTCACCGCACAAAGGGAGTGGAAAGGTGGAAAACCTTAAATTGCTTTCTTCTGAAGAACCAGCTGTAGGTTAACCATGTTTATTATTTTTTATAATTACATCCATATAACAGATAAGTAGAGCCAGTGCTCAATATTGCTGCATATTCAGTTCATAATGTTTCTTGTCAGACTGTCCTCTAGGAGAGAAAGTAAGAATGAAAGAAACTCACAGACTGGTGATATGCTAACCTAATTAGCCCCAAGTCTGCCCAAAATGTATTTGCTGGTACAGTAATGAAAAGTAGTTAAAATAGTGAGAGATCTTCCAAATGACAATACTAGTAAGGACTAATATTCTTACTGTAGTTCAAAACTAGCAACAATCTCGGCGCATGTGTAGGTATATTGGCAAAATATTTGCCTAGAGTAAGATATTAAGAAATTATGGATGCAGTAGTGGAAAGTGTGTTTTATGGGTCTGGGTTATTTTTTGGTTACAGGTGCTGTTGTGAGTGGAGTAGTTTCCTAACTCAGTGACATTAGCAAAATGTTTATCACTGAGACAACAATAGTGTCTCCGAAGTCCTAAATGTTGACTGTAGTATCTAAAGTGATGGATGCTGCATTTCCACTGGGAAGCATCCTGCAAAGCAGAAAGCTCCCAGCTATTTTAGCATGTCCTTACAGTAATGTTTTGTTTCTTGGCTGACAGGTGGACTTGACCCGGATTTGAAAGCTGCCTACAAATCTTTCCTGAAGTCATGTGAGAAAGGTGGGAAGAAGTCAGCAAATGCTTGTCACAGCGCTGGGCTCTTGGCCCAGGACGGGAGAGTCAACAATGATAAACCTGACCCCGTTGTTGCTAGAGACCATTACACAAAAGCCTGTGATGGCAATTTTGCTCCCAGCTGCTTCAACCTCAGTGTAATATACCTGCAAGGAGCACCTGGGGTCCCCAAGGACATGAGCCATGCTTTGAAGTACTCGCTGAAAGCGTGTGAGCTGGGGCACATATGGGCTTGTGCCAACGCCAGTCGCATGTACAAACTGGGAGATGGCATTGAGAAGAATGATGCTAAGGCAGAGGATTTGAAAAACAGGGCAAAACAGTTGCATAAAGAACAGAAAGAAGCTGCAAGTTCTTTAACGTTTGGGGAGTAAAATGGCAGTTGCAGTTATTAAGACTGCAGTTTTAAATGGCAAGTGAACTTGTTATTTAAATGGTGAGCATACACTTTTCACTTAAATATCCTGTAAGGATTTGGATATGCAAATAAACTTATATTTTTGTGGATGCAACAAATAGACTAATTCTACTGTGCCTTTCTTTGTTTTTGAATACGTGAGTTCTTAAGCCTATTGCTTAGATCCTTCCCTAATTTTATGGAAGCCAAAAACTTTGGGCCTTTCAGGAGTTTGTCCCATGGTTTCAAGTACAAAGGCTCTCTTTTGTGTCCAGAGCTTCAATATCAAACCTTGTGCTCAGACCTGTTGTAACACACACAGAAATCACAGTTGCAGGTAATCCCAGCTTGAGCACTCAGAACTGTGCCATCTCCCTCAGAGGCATTTGCAGAACTTTGATAGCTGTACACTTGGGTGAGCTGCTTGAAGGCATGGACACTCATCTGTAAGTCTGTAGGCCAGTTCCTACCTCCCTTATTTCCTTCAGTTGCCAACTGGTTTGTGACAGTGTATCTCACTGCCCTGTGTGCATTAGGCTGCTTTCCCTACACATGTGATTGCCCCGTATTCAATCACACACAAATTGATTTCTTTTCCTTTGTTTTACTATTACTTTACTTTGTTTTACTGCCAGCTGAAACATTATGTTCTATTTTTTATCATACAGATTTAGGGAACAAGGTGCTACCTGATCAGATCTTGGACTCAAATCCATAACTGACATGTACATATATACAAACTGTAGCTAAACATACAGATTCTGGAACAGCTGTCTAAATAAGCAGGGCAGTGTATGTAAATGCTTTCATGCATTCGCAGGATCCTTTATCATTTTGGTGTGTGTAAATATATATATGTGAAGTTTGTGATATGTATGTGTATATTTTGCTGTAAATTTCTCTTTTAGAACATGAATGCTCTGGCTCTGTTCTGAATAAAGATACAAACCTACTATTGAAATTAATGAAGTGGGATTAAAAACAATGCTAATTTAGCTGTGGCCACAATTGAAAGCAGAATTGTCTGAATCTCACTGCATGAATGAATTAAAGCAGTTCTTCCAATTTAATAGGGTTCTTGGGAAGAATATGATTGTTGCTGGAATAGAAACCCCAGTGGCACAGCACAGCAGTGACCACGAGCACCTTGTAACAACAGATGGCAGTGTATGAAAACATTACAGCACACTGGTGTGAGGCCTGTGGCTCTGGTATTCAGCAGCCTGGAAAAACAAATAGTGGTGGCTAAAGTGAGAGTAATTTTTCTGTTAGCAGTTATTGTTTTTTAATAGTTCAAAAAGGTAAAGCTCTTGGAGGAACACACTTTGCCTGATTCTTTGCTAGGTACTATTCTGGGCATTTGTTTCACTTGGGAAAGGTAAGTAAATGCTACCTCTGTGGAATGTAGCCCTAGTAATAAAACAGTTTGGAAGCCATGGAAGTAAGCAATTACAGGTGGGTCAAGGCATTGGAGAATTGGGGATATTTAAAGCCCTGTAATGTTCTCTGCCACAGAGTGTTCAGATCCTCAGTCCAAGGACCAGAGCAGGCTTTCTTCCACCAGGACAAATGGTTTT
Organism: Atrichornis clamosus; assembly: GCA_013400975.1. NCBI lineage: Eukaryota > Metazoa > Chordata > Aves > Passeriformes > Menuridae > Atrichornis > Atrichornis clamosus. The sequence continues at coordinate 76,826 of WBMZ01016910.1, read as the reverse complement.
AAGTGATCCTCACAGGAACTTCCAATGAACACATCAAACAGGCACCAGGGAATATCCCCAGTAAACTGACATGCATTGTGGATAATTAAAGCCACATATAAAGTGCATGTTGTGGAGAGGTTTTTTCATAGCACTTGAAATCTCACAGACTTGCAGAGCTTAAATACTATAGAACAAACCATTTTCATAAAAGCTGTCAAGTGTAAGTTTATGGAAGTATCATCCAAATTTGTACCACTGATTGAAAAGACAAACTCAAATTAAGGAGGGCTCTTGGGTTTTCAGGCTGTCTCTGAACAGTTTGCTGCTCATTCTGGGTGCACCTAGATCTTTCTTACGCAGATCTTGATGCATTAGATAGGTAAGGCCCTCTCCTATACGACTCTTTTCCCTCCAAAGTGACAAAGCATCCAAAGAAAAGCCAGCCAGTCTCATTTCAGTGTATTACAAATTATATGTGATTAATACAGTCTGTAGCAGAGTATAGACTCTATGAATAGCAGTCTATTCTCAACCTGAAAATTCTGTTCAAGAGACATAATCAAAATCTGTTCAGAGGTGAAAATTGTCCTGCAAATCTTGGTTTATGACCATCATGCTCTGGTATTATGAGAGTATTACCAAAAGGCCAATATCTTCCTGCTCTTTCTTTTTACCTGATGTTACAAAGGCTGAATTTTATGCTCTCCTGGGAAGGAAACTTTCTTCAAAGCCTCTGAGATCATAAAGAAAGAATGATAGATGTGTGATCATAGTCGCATACTTGGAAATATGGAAGAACCTGTTGTTCTCTTCAAGATCAGTGGGTTTTCTAAGAAATAAAGGAGTTTATCTCAGCTTGACAGCTCCTAAACTGCTGTCTGCTTTCCCTTTCATTTGTTTGCACTGATCTAAGTTTAGAGCCAACCTCCATTAATAAAGCAGCAATATGCTTCAGAAGGAATGGTGACCAACCCTAATTAATTAAATAGACATGTGAATACATGGCTGTAAATGATGAAAGCATTCTCTGCAGGATGCTTCCTGCAGCTGTGAAAAGATCCTCAGTGGAGGGCTGGTTTTGTACCAAGATTAAACACTGCCACCACATCATGTGTCATTAAGTGTCACTTGGATTAATTCTGGACAAAAGATGATGCTGAGTGAAGAAGCCACATGATGTAGAAACAGAAAAAGAAACTTGTTCTGGTGGTTCTATTTCTGTGCTGTATTATAATAAAAGCAGTTTTGCAGCTTGCTGACCTTTTATTCAGCCATCAGTAACAACTCCTCTCTGCAATGTATGTGTGAAGAGAGTTCTTGTGGCTCTACACACCCACTCAGAGGGACGGTCTGGGAGACTTTGTGTCATCGCAGCATCAAGAAACAAAAATAGTAGTGTTCCTTGTTATAGCACAAACTTTTTGTTCAGTACAGAAAGAAATTCACTCTGTCGGCAATTTTTCACTTCATCACGTGAGAGAGAAGAACTCTCAAGTAGCTCTTCTCCTTTGGTAGATGGAGAAGGAAGAATTCCTCCTTCCATAATTCTTCCCAGCATCTCATCCACTAAATCTCAGAATGATACAATTCTGCTCAGGGTTGGTTTTTTTGTGGGGGCAAAGCAAGAAGAGAAAGGGAGGAAAAGGAGTCATGGCACAGGAAGAAACATCAGAAAATAAGCGATATATCCAGTCATATCATTATTGCAATAATCTGTGCTGGGGTAACACCCAGGGGTTCAATTCAGGTCCTGATGTTAGGCCATTTGTGTGTACCCATGAGAATACCCCTGATTCAGAGATCCACAGTCTAAGATTCAGGATTGTAAAGTCCCTACTATATATTTCATACTAAACACTGGTATCTTGATCTTATTTTCCAGACACTGTATCAGCAATATGGCCCAGAATCCACACAAAACAGATTTCTCGAAGAATCTTAAGGATCAATTCTGTGCCAAATTTTTGATGCCTGATTTTGTTTGCCACATATGTAGCCTCCTAGTGCTTTCATTTTTCAGTATCCACACTTGAAGTGAGCACAATAACCACTAATTACACTAATTTCAGACTATATCACATATTTCTGATTTGTTGTTATTGCCTTCTACTCTTAACATTAGTTACAATTGCCATTGCTATATTTGTTCCAAATGTGGTTATACTTCTTACAGACACACTTTGTTTTTTGCAGTCTTGTTTGTAATACCATAATGTGGTTTTGTAATATTTTAAAAAATATTTTGTAATTGTTTTTCCCCCTAATCAACTAGTCAGAAATTTGTGTGCTATGGAATTATAAAATTTAGGCCACTTTGGAGTGGTGTTTTCAGATGGAGATTTGTGAACAGCATAATTGCAATGCATTCATATGCTTCAATTCACGAGTGTGGTGGGAGTTCTCTGTAAGATCTCATTCTGTCTGTGCAAAACTGAAGTACAGTGCTTTAAACATCCCCTGGAGAGCTTTTCTTAGCAACTGGTAATAGAGAGAAAGAAGATGAAAACCCCAGATGTTTATACAGCAGTTGTCACCCACAGCATTCTAGTGCACTTCACCGAGTCCTTTTCAGCTCACAGAGCCATTTCACATTTAGTTGGGGAAAGAAAGCCACCAAAGAAAAATGTTAATTGTTTGGCCATTATATAATTTCATAACTTGAAGATGAGCCTAACCTGAATTTATGTTAGAAGTTCCTTATTCTGACAGTCCTCATTTGACATGCAATGGCCTGGTCTGAGCATTACATTATCTCACCAAAAACACTGAAAAGAAGTGGGCTGGTTTCCTTCCAGCTCTCCTGCCACTGGAAGCACGCCATGTTCCTATGGAGCTTCCTGCCCAGGAAACTCTCATTGCTTTGCAACAACCTTTTCTGCAGACTCCTGAGAAGGAAACCTGGATTATGTCTACAGCTCAGGAAAGGAGGACAAGGCACTGAATGGTTGCTGACTCATTGCAGGTCACACGATGTCAGTAGGGGCCCAAACTAATTATTCTCCAAATGATACTTAGCATGGCAAGGACTTACCAGTCCTTCACAAGCCAAGAAACACTAAGATGGGACGCTGACCTTTTAATGCTGTTCTGATAATATTTATGGAGTATTATTGCAGACAGATGTGATAGCCACCTCAGCCCAAGTGTAATCAATAACTGCTGAAGGGAAAATAAGAAGCTGTGACACTGTCAGCACCGCAAGCAGCCCTGCTGAGTTACCTTCAGAGAAGTTATTTTCTGTGCCTTTTAAAGTGAAATGTTTTCTCTGCAGCATTGTTTTACTTATTTGTTCTGCAGTTGACTCAAAGGCAATATATAGTATCTTACTTGTCAGGGAGGCTGAGACAGAGTGACACCAGCTGTCACAGGGACCCTAACTGCCTCAGACTGGCAGCTCACACACCATGGTAGTGAAGAGCAGACACGGCCCCTTAGAGAGATTATATATAATTTGAGGTAAAAAGCTTTAAATCTTTTTGAAACCCTGAGCTTATTCTAAACTCTTTTCTGCTGGGTTTTGTGATTTTTTCACAGGTTCCTCAGAACCCAGCGGTTGATACCAGAGGATGCCAGGGACTGACACAGTTATGAAAGCCACAGAATATGTGAACAAATTCAATACAAGTGATGGTTTCTATCGGAGCAGCATAAAGGTTTTGTTCCAGCAAACAGTATAAACTTCCCACACCCTTTATCAGTTAACCAAAACATCTCTGCAGTGTACCTGGCTTGGTAATTTCTGTTTTCTGTGTACTCCAGCATGAAATGCCCAAGTGTGATGTTTGCTGACTGTTGTATTCATTGCTCCCACAGCAGGGTATGGACATTTCCAGATCACACTATCACACAGTAGTGACAATGCTGATCCACTGCTGGTTTAAACTGCAACACAAATTAAGAGCTAGTTAATATAGTTCTATAAATGACAGGAGATAGGTGATTCCTAGTGATCAGTTCTAATTCTCTATGCATTTTCTTTACTAATCTAATGCCATCCTGATATGTGTGTTAAACTAAAGCCTATGGTCAGAGAGTATTTTCTTATGCAGTACCTGTACCCTTTAGGTAAGAACTTAAAGCATTCAGTCCTTTCAAATGCAGGATGGTTTTGCCTTAGACACTGTACAGTTACAAGTTGCAACCTAAGGCTATATTTATATAGCAGAGCCCTGGAAATAATATATATTTACTATTTTCCATTATAATCCTTGGGGAACAATTTCAAGAAAGGGTTTTGATCTATGTTTTGAATAAATAAGTAGCTTCCACTTGATTTCAGCGACTATTTCCCCTCTGCATTTTTCAGTACTGACACAGAACACTTGCTGTCATCCCACAAGTAGATACATTGCAACAGCTCATGAGAGCTTTGAGCCAAGTTATGGAAAAGTTTTGTATCTTTGAAGCACCAGTCAAAACGTTGCCTTCTGGAGAGCCAAAGGCGAGGTCCTTTACGAGGGTGCAATTCCAGCATAGTGCACACAACCTGGGAAAATGGCATCCAGAGGCAAGCTAGGACACCTGGTGCTCAGGAACCTACTGCTCACACTGCCGAAGGGCTGCAAGTTCAGGCTACTCACTTAGAGCTCTCAAAAGGCATTAATGTTGCAGGGGACATACAGAAGGTGACAGAAAAGGTTGGTAACATCTTTTGATGTGTAAATATGAAAGAACAAAGCTTTTTGATTCAGTTCCTGTTTGCTAGGCTAAACCAGAGATATTGTGAGGCTGGGAAACAAATACAGCCTTGAAAACTAATTACATTGAAGCTTAATGCTTGAAAATTTTCTTTCAAATAGGTCCTTGTGCAATCCGGGATATGGGCCATTTCTCCTCTTTTGTCCTGCCACTGCAAATGGATCAGATGAATGTGTGGCGAGGAATTGATCGAGTACTGTCTGTGCTTGGAGGCTTGAACTAATAAGTGACAAACATAAATGCTGTTTCTTGTCAGAACCTGCTATGTGCAATCCTGCTCAGCCTATGAATACAGTTAAAACCAAAGGGACTCTGCACACTTCTTGCAGCACAGCAAGCATCAGCTTCCCCCATCTGGGACTTATGTGATTGCTTTAGGGGACTTGCTGGAGTGTAACTCAGCTTGGCTCAATCACTCCACAAAGACAGCTCACAGCAGAGCTGGTGAAGAAAAACAGGAACTTTTAAAATAGTAGAGAGTCTGAAGAGAAGGGCGACTTCACAACAAGAATGATCAGGAATAAATTGCATAGGAGAGAAACTATTTCTAGCTAGAACTTACTTGTCCTTATACAAAATGAGATCATCTGATTAATTAATTCAAAGTGAATTCTAATTTTTCTCATTGCTCAGGCAGTAAAAGGAAAGAAGTAATTCAGATTGGCCATTGAAGCATCTCTTGATGCCAGGAAAGGATCACATCAAACTGTTTTCTTCCCTGATGTCTCCAGAGTGTAGCAAGAGCTACAGTTACACTGTGTGCAACAGGGAGCCTGTAAGGACTCATTAGAGATGCTGGCCTATCTTGTTTAGCTCTGGAGATAACCAGATGATCATTTCCAGAGCTTGGTCCCAGCTATGTGTGTTCCTAAAGGAAATCATCGTAGTCCTAATTTAATGAAGGAGCCAGATCCACATCATGGCATATTCAGATCAGGTGTTTTCTGGAATAGAATCCCAAATCAGATCAAATTAGTGCTCAGAGATCTGCAAGATGTCTGGACAACCTGCAACAGAAATCTTTCACAATTCAAGAATCTCCCCTGTTAATTAACCCTGCAATCTTTATGGAGTGAAACTCCCAACAGGAATATGACCCTATGGCACCAACACATGGGTGTTGATGTGCATTTATTAAATAAGGGCCAGGTGTAAACCCTTGTGGGGTAGAGGAGGTGAGGGCTGGGACAGAATGTAGTCTTTCCTCATGGGCCTCTTCACTTCCCATTTGTAGCCAGGGCTGAACCAGTGGGTAGGTGCACATACACACACAGGTCTGAGTTTTGGAAACTGAGGAAGATTTTTGGTTCAGACCTAGCTGTACATTTACTTGATGGGATTGCAATAGCTGTTTGAAGCTTTTTGAGAGCCCATTAAAAGCTGAAGCACTTTATATTGCAGGCACTCTAAGTACTCTGAATGGATAAAAGAATAGAACTAGACATCTATATTTTAAAAAAAAGAAACAACCCTAACCCCACAACAAACCCCAAATGTTCTCAGGATCAGACAAGCCTTTTGTGTGCTGTCCATTCTACATGCTGCTCAGCTGTGCTTATTTTCCTATGGGAAGACTGTTCCCTTGGCTACCAGTGCTGGCCTCTAATAATTGGCGTTTGGATAAAGGATGGAAATATTGCTCTGTTTTTCTTTCATTCCTGGAGGAGCACCAGGAACACAACTGGACACGTTACAGGTAGGCAACAGCTCCAGGTGATACCACTGAATTGAATTAGGTGATTTTGCCCTGCTGCACCCTTCCCTTCCTGGTGCTGCTCCAGGTGATCTCTGTATTCCTGCTGGCCACTGCCTTGTCAGAGAAGATCTAACAGGAAGTGAGGTTTGGGGCTTGTTTCTCTGCCCTTCTGCACAGGAGACAGCTCATGCCACCTTCAGCTGCTCCAGCTAAAGGTATTTCCTTTTAGCTACATGCAGCAGCAGTGCCTCATGAGGCACAACGTGCACAGCCACCCTCATGCTAACAGGAGGGCAGGTCACGGCACACACGGCTAATGCCTGGGAGCTGTAAGCAGTGTCTCTTAATCTTTCTGGCTTTCTGTATTAAGGGCATTGTTGCTCTTGCATTAGAGGAATTAGAATAGTCTTGTCTCCCCCTGAGACCTCAAGGCCCTGCCTTCATTTGCCATTATGTGCTCCGTGAAGCTCTGTTTCATTAAAACCTCCACGCAGTGACCTTTGCACAATAACCTGCTCTCTGTAGTCCCTCCATAGCCTTCTCTTCTGTGGAGGGAATCAAATACATCTTTTTCTCTACTTAAATGCCTGGAGCAAACTAATGTCCTTCTGCAGTCATGAAATGCAACAAAGGGACCGTGATTCTGAGGGCAAGGTGAGGCTTGCAATTTCTATGGAATTTGGAGACCAGTGTAATGACAGGGGCAGAAGAAGGCAGCAAGAACATAGGTCCATCAGATGTACAAAAACCATTGTATCTCAGACAGAAGTGGAGAAAATTAGGCAATAAATGTAGTGAGTGGATGAAAAGTTGTACACTAGGTTGCTAGGAACCTGATAAAGGCTTGTGGTGATTTATAACACAAAAGTAATAAGGACACCACTAAATTATATTGAGAGAAAAAGAGGAAAAGTCACAAATACAGAAAGGCTCTACTGCTTTTGTTGTTAATTTTCCCCAGTGTTCTCTGTGGTGGCCTTACCAGATACAAATATGACCAAATCTGAGAATCCAGGGACATGCCTGGTACATGGGCTGATGGATCCCATCTTTGTAAGCAGGACTGCTGGCTTTTCCCACCAGAAAGGCTCAGATGATAGGGAAGGCAGCTTGGGGAGGAGGAACACAGGAGGCATTGGTGCAGGAGCTGCACTCACGTTTTAGTCGTACAGGAATTTGCAGTGTTCCTGCCTAGCTCAGGAACAGAGGGAAAGTGATTAGCAGTTTGGTTTGCTGAGCCTGTGTCACCTGAATTGAAATTAAGCTATAAAGGGCCTTGCAGTTCTACAGTCTGTTTCTCTGTCTCAAGCCAGAATTATCTGAATTTATTATACCTGAGAGCTATCTGCTTAACCTCTACCAGAGGCTTCACAGTCACTTCACACAATTTTTTCCTGTGCTTACTAATCTTTCCAGCAGAAAACTCACGACTTCCTCAACCACCACAAGTACAATGAATGACTGTAGTAAAAGAACAATATGCCAGCAAGCAAGAACAACCCAGCAGCACAGAGGCAGGAGCCCTGGCACTCTAAGGGAAGCCTTCCTTGGGCTTCAAGCACTTATTTAGTTCAAGTTGACTACAGTAGGGTATTGTCTACAGACAGGTGAAGAACAACAGTCCTTTCAGCACCCTGGGAGGTGCAGACAAGATATGATTCTTCACATCAGAAGAGATAACTAGCAAAGACTCAGTGTAAAAATGCAGTTCATTGCAGTGAGAGAGACAGAATAAATGAGAGTAGCTTCTCATACTAGTGATAAGGATCATCCCAGATTTATCTTTCAACTCTGTCAAAGTGTAACTGCCCTTCAGATTTTATTGTTAGTGTCATTGCAATAATATGCTAGAAAGGAACTGCTTTATTTATTAATAAGAAAAGAGATTTACCTGCCATGTGATATGCTGCTATTTTCAGGACAGTACTAAGATTGTATCAGAAGTCACATCCAGCTGAATAGTACCTGGAATGAGAGGGAAGGCAAATAGTGGAAACATGCTGCTCCCAGTTTCTATCCTAGTAGAGGTGCTATAATGTGCACTTAATCCTGATTTTATTTCAAATACTTTTATTGAAAAATGAAAGCTCACCAGTGGCTGTAGTCTGGTCCCCAGAAAAGAGGATCCAAGGCAGCATGTCCATTGCTGGCACAGACAGCCCTGCTCTGTTACCTCCCTGGGAAGAAAAGCTAAAAAGCCAAAGTTGTTGATCTGAATAAGAAGCCTGAGATGGTTTTCCAGTTCTAATCTGGTAAACGTGCCTCTGAAGGTTTGTTGGATGATATGCAATAGAGAAAAAGACATTGTCCTTTGCAAAGATTGGTCCATAGATCATTATTTCAGCCAAAAATTCCAATTTCAGACAAAGGAAATCAGAGGAAACCCAGTGAAGACCGTGTGAAAACACAATTCACCCACCCGGCTCAGTAAAAAGGCTCCTGGCACGACCCAACCACTCAGCTCATTTCTTTTCAAGCACCTTATTTAGCAGTAGGCCTCAAACCACTTTCACTGAACAATTCTCTTAGATTTCCAAGGAATAAAGAACCAGATCCCGTTTGCACAGTCTGCCATTTCCTTTTTGCATTAAAACTCTGAGCTGCCCTTATCAGGTCAGTGCTGCCTTATCACTTTCCCCAGAAAGGCTTTAGTCACATATATAACAGAATTAATATTCACTGTATCCCTCATGTCTCAGAGCTCACAATTTTAAATTCCAAGTGCTGGCTTGGTAGCTCCAGCAAACAGTGGGAAGGATTGCCAGAATCTCTGTAGCTCCTAACCCCCTTGCCATGGGTCTCCCAAGTCCAGCAGTGCTTTTAGGGAGCATCTTTGACCACAGGTTGATTGCTGTGGATGTAACAGACCAGTGGCTCCAGTAGGAACACCAGGGGTAACAGACCACTGTTTCCATTTAGCTCAACATCATGATTTAATGGCACCAGTTACAAGTGCAGCCTAATGAAAAGCAAAGCTACAGAAACACATTTTTTCATTGACTTAAAAGAGAAATCAATATGTTAATAAATATTAGAGGGAGCAATCTCCATTAAAAAGCAAAAGGATGAGACAACTATGTTCTTTATACTTGCGAGGATCCCACAGTTTTTTAACATGTTTTAGACTCTGCCTTAAACCTCTCCTTCAAAAAGTGATGGGCTCATACAGGAAATCAACCCTGGAAACTCACAGCCAACTAGCAGGCCCTGCTGGGGAGGCACTTTTCCCAAAAGTACCTGGAGGTCTGCAAAGTAGAGAAAGGTTCAGAAAGATTTTTGCCTCTGAATGGTTCAGAGTAACTAGAAGATGCAGTGAGGTTCAATTTGCCCATACTGACACAGTACACACTTGCATTCACTCACTTAAGAAAACAAAATTACATTCAGGGGGTTTGTGGTTCCTCTGATTGCTAGGAGATTGAATGGGGCCAGTTTGAGTCAAATGAACAATTTTAAGTGCAGTGATTTGTGCAGGTTTCTTTGTTAAAATAAAATCTTAATAATAATAAAGAATCAAAAGAAACAGCCTGAGTCACTAGCAGCCTCATTGTCTGGTAATCACTTGTGTTTTAATTTACTGAAATGAAAATTTATTAGGATGTCACTGCAAGTAATTTCACTGTTTTCCTTCGGGAACCAAGAAGTACAAAGCATTAAGCTGGTCAGAGCAAAAACTTCATCAAAGAAGGCAGCAGACATGACAGGAGTCACACAATACCCTGGCTCTAGGCCACTGAGTGCACTTTTGCATAGTTGCACTCTCCCGCAAAAAGCTGCTCATCATAGAGTGGCAAAATCCACTCAAAGAAATTAACTGCAACATTTGCTGCAACAGCTACATGACAAAATGGTACATTTTGTTACTGAAGACAGGGAACTTTCCAAGTGGCTGTGGTCACGTATTGCTTTATGCACATTAAATGTCTGTGGCAGCAGGACTACCAGACAGTAGGTGGAGTGAGGAACATGAACTGAGAAAAGGCACTTACCTGATACAGGCAGCAAAATCACCAGCAGAGACACTGCCAAGTTCACAATGAGCTGGAAGCCACAACTCTACAGAGCTGTCAGCACAACCACTGCTTCTCACAGTACATGGTCTGTGAGGTATCAAGGCAGCCCTGAAAAGTAGAAATGTGTTAACTAAGGAACAAAAGATGTAAGTTATGGGAAATTTTGAAGAAGTCAGCTCTACCTATGATACCAAAGTAATACTTGTACATTTGCTGGTACCTCAGAGAAAATATTTTGAGGAAAATCTTCTGTACTTAGGAGGCTACTCCAATTAACCTGGAGTACAAACATGGATTGATGTTCAAAGCAGAGGGCAGGGTCCTCAGCAGCACTTTCAGCTTTGGAAATTCTAAGTTACCTTACGGCTTGTAGTACTTTGGAAGAAAATCCAGAAAAACTTGTTAAAACCAGGGATAACTAACTCAAAAGTATGTGCTTTGTTGTCTTTAATCTGTCTTTAGCACTGTTTCCTGTACACCACTGTAAGTTTTAACCCCGTGTTTGACAAAACATGGCTCACCCCTACACGGGTGTGCTAACAAAGCAGCTGCAGAGCTGTGAGGTGGGTGCTGCCTTGTTGTGCAAACCCAGGACTCACCAAGTTTCTCCTGTCTCCTGACCTGGCCATCCTGTGCTGCATGTTTGACCCCAAGTCCTACTCACAAGCTAAACCACAAAATACTGCAGCACCGCCCTTCATACAATGAGGAGACAAACTGATGTGGTGACTTTCATACCTCAACTTGCAGAGCAGACATCCCAAAGGGTATAAACATATTTTTCATTATATACTCTGTATATAAAAACATTGCGTCTAATTGAACATGTTCTATCTAAAACAAATGTTTGTTCCCTCTCTGCAAATGCAATGGAATTCAAAGTAAACCCATCTGTTTTAATCCCCAAGACTAACACTGCTTCCTCTCTTTCATTAACATGAGTTTATCCTTCTCCCCCCTGCACAGCAAATGCATCAACCCTGAAGTTTGATTAGTGGTAATCAGAAAACATCCACACCTGCATGCAGGCAGTGGGAGGCTTTTCAATTGCAAACGGATTTTGAGAACATAATGTCTCTGTTTTGAAAGGACAAATGCATCTTTCAAGGAATATGAGCAATACAAACCATTTATGTATTGTGTTTCTTCAAGGACAGTAATCCTATCATAGAATGAAAGGTCTTAACTGTTGAAGAGATTAATTTTTGCTCTTTGGAACAAAATATATTAAATGTTACTAAAGAAGTACTGGAAAGCTTTTCAAAGGCTTTATGATAGAACAGCCAGTGCTTATCATCTGTCCAAAACAAGGTGTACTTTTTCTTGTCCATTTTAGGTTCAACAGGCAGGTGCAAGGACTGTAGTGTGGGGACCAGCAGCTGACACAAAAGCAGCCCAGAGAGCACTGCAGAGTGCACGGAGAAGCAGGGTGATTACTGCTGAAGAAAGCAGCCTGGCAGGGAAGCAGAGCCTAACTGAGATAAGTGATTTTTATTCATTCTATTTCCAAGTCTCTACCATCTTTAATGCCTGTTGAAACAAATCATTTGGAAGAAAAGTGCTCCTGGACAGTGTAAGAGTTAAATTCTAAGAATGTTTCTGTTCCTTGTTTGTCAGATTCCCAGGAAAGCCAGAGGAAGACAAGATTTAATATTCCCATAACACCCGAATATAAACTGTAATCAGATTTATAAACAGCATCTACAGGCCTCTTTCATAAGCTATAAAAAGCTTAGAAAAGTACATCTGTGCACTTGTTTCCTTTTTCATAGTCTTTCACCTCTGCTTTTGTTTCCCTAAATAGAAAGATAATAGTATTAATCTATTCCTTGGGGCTTTTGTGAAGATGCATCAATTAATATTTATGAATTAAAATGGAATAAGTGCTCTATAAGTGATGAGCATCGTTATTGTTCTCTTTCTCTTCATTAGCACATCATGTACATCCCAACCAGAACAGATAAACACAGAAATGTCCTCAAAGAAAGACAAGTGGAAAAGGTAACATGACTGCTAGAGAGCCACTAATCAAAAATGTTTCCTGTGGCTGAACTCTATGGAAAACAAAACAATCCTCTAAGATTTAAAGAATTAAATATATTTCTTGACTCATTTGAGCAAGTTCTGTGTGCAGCAAAGAAGTCCGGGGAATATTTTCAAATTAAATATGCTGCATGTACTCCCACAGCAGCTGTGTCTTAAACAGGAACTCAACTGAAGCAGCAAGTAGGTTTTGCATTCTAAAACCTGGAAGCCTCCTCAACATTCTTTCCAGATCTCATTTATTTTCTGTGCTTATATGTGTGTTTTCCAAAGCACAACTCACATGGAACTGGCTCCAACTTTGCAACAACTATAGTAACTAATCCATTTCCACAGGCTTTTGATGAAGGAATTTAGAGGAGTCCCAACGCCATCAGGATTTCTCATTTGTCCATCTTGAAGTCTTTCTGCCTGGTCGGTCTCAAAGCACAGCTGGTGGTTGTGCTGTCACACCTGTCCAGAGGGTGTTTGCCCTCAGAATGGTTTGCCTCCACTTAGAAACTTTTCACGATGCTGCACGATTTCCTAGCTGAGGCTGCATGAGGCTCTTGTTTGAGTCCCTCGGGGCAGTGCTGTATCAAGCACTCTCTGCCTCAAATTGACACCCCCCCTGCTTCCTGCTGCCTGCAATTGCCGTGTTACACAACATCAGGATTTAGGATTATGATGGAATTGCATCATCTGAGAGAAGGAGATGCTGGACTTAGAGCTGAAGTGGCCATGCCCTTCAGAGCAGTAAGGTTTTACAGAGATAACCTGCTCCATCAGCTCAGATTTCAACACAACACGATTACCCTTGTTCACGATGCTGCCTCTTTGAGATTAGGCTTTATGCTAAACCCATGACCCATTTTAATCCTGGAAGTTAGAAAATAATTTTTTTTTCTTCAAATTTTGCATTATTCAAAACGAAGTGATAGTTTCAGTAAGGGTCCATACACTATACAGTGGATGCTGATCCCCCCCCATCTCATTCAAACCCAATCTCTGACCTAAGGGAATCTTCTTCAAGTCAGAACTCAGCCTTCAGAAAAGACAAACTCAATACATTTTAAATGCAAGAGTCAAATCTGACTGGGAAGAAAGCCCACATCAGCTACCAATCTTTTATTCTGTGATATTACTTGACTATGTGCTACAAAATCCAAACCAGATGTCTTTAACCAAAAATTTTCTCTCTAGGAATATCTGGCTGCCTGATGGAATGTAATTAACCCTGACCCAGACAGCTATTTAAAGAGTATTGAACCATTTCTTGTTCTCAACATTTGCAATTCAGGACTGTTCTAAAGGAAAAGGAGGAAAGATTTGTGGTGAATGCTGGCCACTAATTTGCTTGATCTTTTCCTTTCAAAAGGAATAATCACCAATGAGAAGCAGTGAAAACTGCAGATGGTGTGTAAGAATCAGTGTAATATGCAGCTATAAAATAAAATGTCCATTTGCCATGCATAAGAGCTAGCAAAAGAAACTCAGTGAAGCAGGACAACTTTGCTCTGATCAAAATTAGAGCAGAATCTGCCTGTCAGAAACAAAGTATTTTTTCTTGAAGCAGACCATTACATTGCTTTTTACGTGCTCTTTGCATTTCATAACCACTCCTTAAAGCATCCTAAACTTCTGACATGTTAAAAACATTTTCAGATAAGAAGAGGCACTTCACAGGAAAAGGTAATAAAGCAATTTTGTCTTTACTTTCCATGCTCTGAGTAAATAGCAGGTTTTCTTCTTTCATTGTTTTTTTTAGCACGTGTTTCAGAAATGAACATTTAGTGCATTTCTTCCATTCAGACTAGTTTAATCAATGCAATGTCTGAATCACTTCCTTATCAATAGATTTGCATTAAAGATGAGTAGATGTTGCACTTAGGGACATGGTTTAGGGGTGGACTTGGCAGTGTTGGATTAATGGCTGGATTTGATAACCCTAAAGGTCTTTTCCCACCTAAGTGCTTCTGTAATTCTATGCAGTGGTGCCATCCCACAGCTCTGCTAGGGTGTCACACACTACTGGTGACTAAATATGAAATGCTTCCACCCTGCTACTCCCAGTTGGAGATGCACCCATGTGCCAGAGTCACCTCTGTCCTGGTGCTCTGCAAATATTAGAGGCTTTGTTGGAAAACAGTAGGAGCAAAGAGAGCATCCTGAGGCAAAGTTACCAGCAGTTTTCACAATGAGCAGTTTTGAATCCTTGCTTACTCATCTCAGCACCAATGAATGCTTGCTTGTCTGTTTTTCTGCTGAGGTGGGATCAATACAGTATATTAATCAAAGTATGAGTTGATCTGCAATTGACATTTTCCATGAATATTTGTGGGAACTGTGAGAGATGGACAAAACCCTTTAAGAATCTCTGCATTTCACACAGTCCTGCTGTTTGGGATTCATCTCACCTGCATATAAACATCTGAAAGGCTCATCTCTACTCCAAGACAGCCACCTGGGTCCCTTCCAACAGCAAATAGCAGGAACACATGTTGCTACAGGGTGGAATGTCTTTCCTGGGCCAGGAGGAATAGCCAAGTGCTGATTGCTGTCTCTTTTTTTCCACTGGCTATAGGAGAACTGTGGACAAATAACTGAAACCAGCTAATTTTTAGATAGTTAAAAAAAAAGGTAAGACAAATATACCCTTTGCAGCTGTATCTATTTTGCTTTGCTTTTAAAAGATCTGCTTGGTTTTACAACACGTACGCAAGATTTCTTGCTTTTGGGACAAATCCAGGAAGATTTAAAAAACTTCCTTCTCCCATTAGCACATTATTATTCTTCCCTAGCCATCTACTACTGTCTTGTTTAGACTCCTTCCTGCAAAGGACCTGGTAGTGGGCACGCTGAAGTAGCTGCCGGATTGACATTAACTTTTGTATGGATTCAGGATGGAAATTCAGCAATACTGAATTCAGCAATCTGATGTTTGAAATGAATACTGAACCATGCATAGGCACACTGCCAAAATGTTTTGTCCTTGCCCTTCCTCAATTACTGATTAGAAAGAACATCTCCTACTTCACCAGCACACACTGAAATATAAAACTTGTATCGGATTCTTATCTCCTTTCACTGGCTTTTGTTTTTAATACAAGAAACATGCATAACTCTACTCTTACCCAGGGCTCTGTTTATGTGACAGTCCCTAGCAATCCTTAACTACAACTGCAGACTGAAGGGGACCCTATCCATTAACAACATTGCTACCAATTAGCAATGAAGGAGAAAAACCCTAGTCTTTTAAAAATGAGAGATTAATTGTAGCAGCAGTTGCTACTTGAAAAGACTGAAAGCAGGACTGTATAATGACGTCACCACATGGACATGAGGAAATAACTAAAAGTCACAGAGATCTTGCTAATGAAACAGGAATAGTGAACTTGGTTCCTAAGTTTCTCAACGTGTCCTTACCTATCCTAGTATCACTGATGCTCATTTGCATAAAAGAATGCTTTTATTTTACAATAGCAGAAGATCTGTCAGCTAGCCTCCACATCTGCTCCCTGGTAATTTAGATTAATGGCATTTCTGTCTTTTCTTTAAAGAAATTGTTGTTGCAGTCTTCCTATGGTGCCAAAATAAAGATGTCTATTTTTCTTCATGCTAATACTATCATTTTGAAAAGTCTAAGTTGTTTTTTGGTTCACTTAAACTGGGAATATGAGTAGCAAAAGAGAATTAAATTTGCATTGCATAAAATGAAGATGAAAGCAGTTTGGTGGAGTCTTGATAGACACTTAGGAAGCATTTTTAAAATTCCCATATTCCCAAAATGTACATATACACATTGAGGATCAGTACGTTGTTCAAAAGATAATTTATTATAATTTATACTGTTTGGTTACTGAAATGATGTGCTTTCTTCTTCCAGTAAGATTCTGGATTATCTGAAAGGATCAGAGTCAGATGTTTGTTCCAGTGGATGTAGTCATCCACTATTATAAGCCTTCTTGTGCCCTTGGATAAGAATTTTATGCCAAACATTAAAGATGGTCACAATTTTAGCATAACTTGCAACAGCTCTGTCTTTTCTTTGGAGGGCACTGGGTCAGTTCCATAGGAGGACTGCACATGGTCTGTACCTAATCTGGCAGATCCCTTAAAATCCTGTTAACTGGATCTGCCTTTATAAATTCAGGGATAAAGTAGCCTATTCTCTGTCTCACCCTGCAATACCAGATCCAGTAGCTCACCCATCATTTGTGCTTCAAGTCCTTTATTTCATCCTGGTGATGAAGACCACAACATTGATCAAAAATGCAAGCAAACAAGAAGAACTTAGGTACCAAGAGCCAGTGGCCTGGTGTATTCAGGGAGGCAACAGGGGAGCAGCAGTCAGTGGGGAGTGTGCATAAGACAGCGGCAGTGCCCAGGCTGCACACTTGGATGTCTTCTCTTGCAATCCTTTGGCACATCAGAATGGGTCTTTCAGCTTTTTAATCAGTGGTAAAATGGAGAGACAATCCAATTTGTTAGTTGTCTGGGAAGAAGAGTAAAACAACATTGCTGCAATTTTGTTGAACAATTTGATTTTCATGATCTCCATATTCGTATTGCTGATTAATTCACATTTCCAGCTGCCCTTCCCATTCCCTGTGAATCTACCTCACTCTAATAATTCAGTATCTTTTAAAATTTGATTTGACTGAAGCAATTTTTTTCTCAACTGATTCTGATTGTTTCTAATTTGGAAGGCAAAGGCAGATGTGGCTTAGCACATCACTAATATCCCTCAGCACTCTTCAGTTTTCATTTGGCCACTGGGGAATTCTATAGCAGCTGAATGTCAGGCTTTAATTAAATGTCTTTTTTGGAAAAACTGTTTTATTTCAGTCCTTTGCCCTTCTGAACCACATAAATAGAGCTGGAAAACTGGACTGCTATTTGAAAACTGGGTATGGGAAGACAACATGTGTACAATGGCAGTTCACATACTTCTTGTATCACTTAAAAATCACATGGTGTCCAGACTTGCAGAATTGCACTATCCAAACCTTAAACCATTGAGATCATATTCTGGAATTGTGCTAAGGGAGTTATGATACACCTTGATAATTGGTATGTATAATTAAACTATATTTCATTTAAAGAAAGCACCTAGCAGGACGAATTCTGACTCCAGTCATTTTAATTCACACTAGGCAAGATTTTTAATTACATCCAGGTATTTGGAGACACAGCAAAGTGCTTAATTCACATGGTTTGATGGAGAAGTAGGCTACAGTCTGTTTTATAAACCTCACTTCAACCTCCTTAAGACTGGTCCACCTTTCTTTTCTCTTCTCCTGCTCTCTCCTGAGCTCTCCCAGCCTGTGTTTCAGGCTGGCTGTGAGCCACATGGCACAGTTCTGAAGCTGAGCAAATGCAGATATCAGCACAGAGTCAGGGCTTTGCCAACCCATTGTTTGGAGATGGTATTTTCCTAGCAAGCACAGAGTGAGATCATGTCTGCTCATAAAAAATTGTAGGCAGACCGTTAGATATGAAGGTAATGTCAATTATTCCTCCAAATTGCTGGCACACAGAGTGAAGCAGAGATTAAAAGCAAATATGGCCTTAACGTGCTGTTATGAGTTGTGCTGTTCAGGGCTTGGCAAATGTTCTCATCCAGAAAACCCCCAGGGAATCTATTTATTCTGCCTATCAGGCCCAGGATCATAAATCATTACATTAGAAACAAGGAGCAGTGGAAAACATCAACATTATTTAACATTGTAGAGCTGTTCCTCTAGAGAAAATACAGTTGCTACAAGGATTAAACACAATTTATAGATTTGGGATGTACTTTTGCCATGGCAAAGCAAACCTGGACAACCAAGCATATACAGAAAATTTTAGTGAGCTAACTTAGCAGGAGTTTCCTTTCATTTTCCTTAGCCTGCTGTGCTGACTCCAACCTCCAGCTATGGATTGTACTGTTCTGGAGTCCATGGAGAACACTTCTAAACATGAAAGTTAGGTGGGAAACAGGGCATCAATTCCTATCGATCCTCCACCTCCACCTTCATTCTGGCTAGAGAAAATCCCTTGCTGACGTGCCCCTGGGTATTTTCCAGGGCTGGCCTTGCACTGCAGAGCACAAAGAGAGCAGAAAATGCCATCCATCTTTCCGAGTAAAAACACGGACTAAACGTTTTTCAGTTTATTTATGTGAGCAGCACAGTACCTTGGTAATTAGCAGTTTGGGGGGTTCTCGTTCTGCCAGGTTTAATGAACATTGGTGATGTTGAGAAATGCTGCTGTGAATAGCCAAACAGCGCTGGAGCTCTTTATCAACAAGTTTTCAACCACAGAGGATTAAAAAAAGCCAAAATAGTTTATTAAGTACTACTGGGTAAGAGGTGTTACTTAAAAAACAAAAGAAGCACGGGGGAAAGCTATTATACACATTATTAACATATGGAATTTGATCTTTAGATACAATTTCATATCCTTATGAGGCATTCAATAAGATTTTAGTAACGTTAATCCCCCAGTATTTCATCAGTTTGCCCAGTGACAATCCTATGTTAACACAGCAGACACATGCTCTGTAATGTTTTATAGTATCTTCTAAATCTATATTCACATAGATGCCTTCTTTAAAGTCCTTAGATAGGAAAGTAAGAAGAATATTATGGATTGTTTTAAGTGAAACCAAGTTGGTCCCAGTTTTTACATGGACTCAATCATTTTCCCAGGTATTTTGCATTTTCCCTACATCAAGCTACCAATCACAACTGAAAGCAGTCCTAAGCCACCCCTGAAAATACAAGGAGATGCTCACAAAAGTAATGAGATTATTAAGTATCTATTTACGTCCTTGGAATTTGGCCATGGATAAGATCCCTACCATGCAGATTTGCACTCCTCCCCACCAAAGAGCATGCAATTTTTTTTTTCTAATTTCCAGAAAAAATGTTTGTTATAAATCTGGGATTAAGGCCAGGTGTGGTCACAAACAAATTTGGGAAGGTGAAGTAATTGCTATTTGCTGAAAGTAATTGCTTCCTGTTACGATTACCATGGCAATTAATGTAATTCTCTGTAATACTATTGGGAATAATAAAGTTAGTGGAGTAGAACCACAAACAAACACCTTTGTCTGCTCTGGAAAACAGATTAGTACCAAACCTGGCTTGCTATACGGACAGCAGGAGAGCTGCATTGTCCTTAGCACTTCACTTTCTTGCTTTTAAATGCTTGGCTTACTCAAAGTATAAGAGACAATTAGGTTTTAGTCACTTAGCAACCATAACTGGGTTCAGGAGCAAAGCCATCTGGAACAGACAGTACTTGACTACTAAACGTTACCACCGCAGCACACCTACAACCACTCACTCCTGTATGAAACCAGGGAGGGAGTCTGGGGCACAGTAAAACAACCAAAGTACCTTTTAGAAGTGTTCACATTCCATTTCTCAAGCTACTAGAGAAAGCTACTTTATCTTCTCCTGATTTCCTGTCACCCCATCACCCATACAGATGAGTTTTTGAAGAAATCCTTGAGACATGTAAGCACCTAAGGCTGTCTCAAGGCATCTCAGTGCTAATGCCTCCCAAGTCAACTGCAGTGAAGCACCTACATACTGTGGATGCCCCAGTGGACCCCTCTTTCTGTCTGTTTACTTGTATCACTTAGGTGCTTTTGAGTTTCAAGTGGGTACTTAGGATGTACTCGGGTGAATAGGAAGTTTTGAATGAAAATATGATACAACGAAATAATGAAAAATTACCGTAATTATACATTCCCTGTAAATTATGGGACTTTGGTACTTCAACAGTGGTAGATGTATCAGACATTGGTGACAAAAGTATTATTCCTTTTTATAAAAGTACTTCAAGTAACTCTGTTTTCTTCCAAAAAAAATCCTAATTCAGTGGATTTATAACAATCCCACAGTCCTTTCTCCTGTAACACACTGGAAGAGCTGGGGAAAGGAGTCTGGGTAAAGGGACTATGTAGTGCCAAGCATGACAAAGCAGACATTCTGGCCCAGACCTTGGTGCATATACACAGGGCAAGTAATGAAATATATGCTAAGAGTTATCTGAGAAAATAAAGCACACAAGACAGAAAAGTGACTAATTTAGAAGGACCCCAATAAGTAATTAAGACTCAAGGCCTAATTCTGATGTTGGTTGGAGCTATGCACACCAGGGGCTCTGAAAGACATGACTTCGTGCATACAAGGGCACCATCAAGCACCTTCTGCTTACAGCTATGACTTGATAAAAGCACTCTTGACTTCACACAGCATCGTCCAGGAGAGAATGTGTATTTTCCTAGGAGCTTAAACATAGTCTTGAAAAATGTTTGATGGATATTATAGGAGTTCCCAAAGGAAGCAGAAGCCCAGTGTAGCTGGTCTCAGACCGCTAATGGATGGAAAGACTTTTACTCTGAAATTCCGGCATCCAGCTAAACCATTCAGTTCTGGAAGACTGAATAGATGTAGCTGAAAATCACAGGAGCCAAGTATTTCTCATTACTTTTTGCAGCTGAAAATGCTATGGAAAATGGAGGAAATTACTTTGGCTGGGGCATGCGATGCTTGCCTGGAAGTCCTTAAGCATTTTGTTCGGCCCCAGTACCCAGAAAATAAAAACGTCTGAACATATTTGAGGGTTTAGTTCTCTGCTTGTCACACTCGACAGCAAACCTGTGACTGGCTGGAGGATGCTGCTGCTGTCTGGGGAAGGGCAGCTCTCTCTTGTCACACCACCTTGCCTAATCTCTGGCACTAGTGACCTGCTTGTTGATCATTCCTGGGAGATCCAGCTTTACAGACATCATCTGCGGGGATGCAGCAAAAAAGGAGTCAACAGATAAAAAGTGGAACCTGCAGCTTATGTGGCCTTGGCAGCTGAAGAGCAACTGCCTCCTCTCAAAGCAGCTCTTGTGATAGCAGTGTCACAAAAGTCTACATTCACCTGAATTAGTACAAGATCCAACAACATTCTTGGTCTATTAGATATGTATTAGTTATGTTCTATAAGGAAATACAGTGACATTTAAACTGTCTCTAATAATGTAACTGCACCATGAAACGACTATATTTCCTTATGCTAAAATAAGAAACAAAGATTGTGATGACATTTTTGCTTTATTAAGAAATACTATTCTTTTTTATGCTTCTCATTAGCACAAAATAAGGGGTAACCATGGATCTAATTCTCAGGCTCAATTGGTGTTTAATGATACATGAAGTCTGCTCCTCAACTTACAGAGAAATATGGACTTCTGGGTGTTTCCTTCAGCTCCTTCCTTAAGCATGTGCAGCATTCCTGCATCCTAAAAATTTGTTCCATGAAAGGCTGTTATGTGCTTTTAATACTGGGGGATCCTACTCTTCCTTGTTATTAGACTGGAAAGTCTACGTGTTACACAAACATTTGTTAAAATACTCATATTCCAAACCTGTTTCAAGACATACCTTATAAATATTCAGATGATCTTAGATTCTGAAAGTTACCAGGGATTAGTCTAATATTATCCAGCCAAACCCCAGAGCTTTAGGTACTGAATTGAACATAGTGTTCCTGAAAGAGAAGAACAAATTGGAAAAGTGTAAATGTTAGGGGATGTGTGACCCAGAAGCCAAAACTTCAAATACTTTTCCCTGAATCATCTTATTCTGTGAGACTTGAAACCTGCACAAACACTGTTTCCTCCTGAGGCAGAAACAGGAAGAATTTGAAATCTGGAAGGCTGAAAATAACTTTCCCAAAAATCCTTCTCCTGCATTTCTGCTGCCACGTTAGACACTAGAAAAAGTACAGAAGCATGTGAAGGTCTGGATGTGAGCACTTGGCAGTGTGACCTGACATTCCAAGAGTCTCAGGGTGACTGTACTGCAGGCATTGCTGAGCATGGCAGTCTCAGCTCTGGCAGCTGCAGAAGGAAACATGAAAACAACCTGCACTGAATCCTTTTGCTACAGCAGCACATCTACATCCCCCCTGGATCAATAAGCCCTGGGTGGAGAATTGCTTTGTCTTACCTGGCCTTTCTTTTCCTCTTTCTTTGTGTGTTTTTCAAATAGCACAAGAAAACAGATGGTGTATCCTCGGCATTGCACCTCACAACTTTGTCCCAAGTGAGCCTGAACCACAGATTTTTTTGCAGATTGTGATGAAGCTGGATATGGCTGTCTATTGGCCGGTGCCCTTGACAGGACATACCCATATAACTTTAAAGATTTTATCTGTAGTGTAAATGACCACACAGAACAAAGACTTCCACAGACTTTCTGTTCTCTGAGTCCTTTCTAACTCCATCTTTTCCTACTTTTCATGCTTGTTGCTCCTCTTTATTTCCCTTTCTCTGTATGTTACCACGTGGGATAAGCAATGCATGCTGAGTAGTGTTCAGATACAGCCCAGTGATCTGCCAGTGAATTCCTTCTGTGGGCTTTGAATTCCCCACGTGTAACTTACAAATTTAATTTAGTCCCATTATATCACTGAAACAGAATTCTGCACTTTCATTTTTCTCTGTCCTGGGATATCTTATGCTTCCTTATGCTATTCCCGAAAGCAGCTGCACAGGGCATCATGTTTTGTGATGGTTTTGTTTCTGGCTGGCTCATAATTAACTGTTAGCTGGTGAGTTAAAGTATTGTTTCACATCCCGTGTCTAACACTACAGACTGACTGCTCAGTGCTTTGCAACTTCTTTTTATTATTATTATTTAAGATATTGTGAGATTCCGAAAAACTTAGAAAATTACTTTATTTGACTTTATTACATGCTACCACTGAGGACTCTTCATCTCCTCATACTACCTGCTGCTTCCAAGCTGATAAATATGAAACATTGCCTGTTGAAAACCTGCAAGGAATATTATTTTCCTCAAGTGGAACAAGCTCTCCAGTTGTGACGTATTAGAGTGATCTTTATGCCAACTGCCACCCATTAACATGCAAATCAGCAGCAAAGGGAAGAGGCAGAGCCAAAACCACAAACCTGAAAACTCACCAAAGCTTGAAGGAAACCGCCAAACCACTTGCATGTAACTCACCAGTAAGTCTGGTATAGATTTGTTGTAACTATAGGATCTTTTTGGTTTTGTCTCCATGGAGGAGATGACATTTGAAGGAGAGGTAGTTTCCATGCTGACTGGGTGCTTTAACTGCACACACTCAAGAAAATCAGTAAGAGACAATGGTGAATCACGGCTCATGAATGGAAAGTGGAGTCAGAGACTATAAGAATTACAGGTTTCCCCTGCAGTTCCAGAATGCCAGTCCCATTCTCTTCTACCTCCCTTTCCCCTCCCTCCCTCTGCACAGGACAAATTGCTGTCAATAATTAACACAAATTGTCACTCTGCTTTCCCACGAGTAACCTAGACTTCCTCACCCCCAAAAGATCTGATTACTCCACATGCAAAAAACGCAGTTAATACACTTGAAAACAGCCCATGATCATCTGCTACACAGAGTGTGCCAGCACCATTCTTCTCTATAGGCCCTTCACAGCTGGATGCATTCCCAAATATCTGCCTGCTTCCAAGCTCCAGGTTCTGCCCAGGCAGCATATATGTCTGAATTGGCCAGACACTAGGTCACACCACAGACTCCTGGTCACTTGGAGGTTCATGGCTACTTATTTTCCTTATACTCTCAACCTTCTACATTTTGCCTTAACACTGGAGGTGGGGCTGTGCTGCAGGATTGGGATTCATATTCAAATCTGAGATGGAAAGGCTTCTCTGTCTGAAGTGGTAGTTAACTCCTCATAGCTGGAAAGTTAAGCTTTGAGAAAGGGTTGGGTTTACAGTGAGGATTTCTTCTAGTCCCGATTTTGCTACAACTCAAAGGAACAGACATACTTTGGGTTGCATTATGAGCAATTACTCTCTATCAGATACAGTAAACTATACCTTAGACAATTAAGTGTGGCAGGGACTTTTAGGAATGCAATTTTCACATTCTTGGACTGAACTCTCACATCTCTTACCTGGAAAGAAATGAGATGACAAATGCAATTTTTGTCTCTGAAACAAAATGCACATTCTTAATATGTTGACATAGGTGTATTTACCTCTACATTTTACCAGCACAAATGCAGCTTAGATAGGGGTAATGCCATGCAGGAGGTAGCACAGACTTCTTGCTGACTGCTCTTTAGATTTCCATCCTGGAGAGGGCTGACTGCTCTCAATTTTCCATCTAGTCAATGAGAAGTGAATCACAGAATCATAATATCATTGAACAGCCAGGTTGGAAGGGACTTCAAAGGATTATCTGGTCCAACCTTTAGAAAAAGTTGAAAGGAAACAAAATTATAAATTGTTTAATGAAACACTATTTCCACATTTGATTCAGAATCATTCAAACTTTATTTTGAAAGCATTGGAAAACACTGAAGTTATCAAAAAGAGAAAAAAATGTTTATTAAGTATGCAACTGTAATCATACTGTGATTAGAACGACAAGTACATGTTATAACCACATCTTATAAACTCTCTCTGCTATAAAATCACCCTGCGCGAACTCTAGTATTTCTCCTCCACATAACCAAAAAGAGAAAATATTGCCAATGACTGAAACTCAACAGCTGCCAGGCATTTGTGTTGGTTTTATCCTCAGGGGCTGAGTTCACAGCCTGGTTCTTCTGGGTTCTCCAGGAGTGGCTACATCTACTCCCTCAGTCCTAGTGCACAATCAGGCATTTCCTCTCCAGCTGTGCCCCTCACAGACTCACACGTGGCTGTGGTGTGCAGTTGTCAGACTCTGAAACTTGGAATGGTGGACAGGTGGACCTGGCTGAGTTTTTCATGCTGCTTCTCATGTTTTCATGTCAAACAAGGATCCCACTGCTCCCACATTCTGCAGCGCTGTTACAGCTTTTGAAGAAGAGGTCAGTAGACATTTGAAGAATGTCTTTGTCATTTCAGTTCTTTCTTCCGAGCCAATCCCACTGGAGGACTGGGATGATCCAGAAAAACCCCAACGGCAGGGGAAAAAATGTATTTGCTGGGATATTCTCTGTCTTGCTGCTACTTTTTAGCAGAGAGGGTTCTCTCACGCAGCCACTGCAGAGGAGGCAGATAATTGCTCTGCTGCTTTTCTAGGAAAACAGAGAGATGTGATGGGGAGAGAAGGAAAATGCTGTCTGCCTCCAGGCCTTCTCCCTCTGGAGTGGAGGTGCCACAGAGGCCACCCCTACAGTCCAAGGGAGAGAGAGGGAAGAATGAAAGCCAAGGCACAACGGGACCAAGGCAAAGTACATCAGCAGCCCCAAATGGTGCACGAAATTAGTATCATGATATGGATCTGTCATGATAGTATAAATATCTTTAAAATCACAGTCCTACCACGATGGTGGTGTACCAGCTCTGCCACCAGCTTGTGCTCAGGCTCAGTATGATCATCCCCAGATGCAGAGGTAAGGACCTGCCGGACATGTGCACCACTGTACCCAGAGGTCCACAAGATTTAACCAGACCTCATGACCCTTGCTTTCCCAGCTCCTGCCTTCCCATGGCAATGGAGAAAATAAAAATTATAAAATACTCACAAATTACAGGATCTAATAACTTGTCCCTTAGAAAAAACATACTACTCAGAGGTGATCTGTACATTTAGTCATTAGAGCCAACAACTTTAGCACTGGATATCCCAACTGTGGCTCAAACTGTTACTATTACTTAAAAAAAAAAAGGATTGCATAAACACATAATCTATTTCCTGGAGTTACCTGTTAGTTGTGGAGAGATTCTGAATTTGTTGCCTTCATCATAAAGCCATATATTTCACTTGCAATTTCTGGCTTTTCATGCCATATGAAACAGTCAGATACAATCTCTTTTGACATTAAAGTCACTGTACCATGTCTCTCAACATCATTAAAATAAGAAATAAGGTACTCATCTCTGCTTAAAAAAGAAAAATTTCCCAGCTGTAGTATTTTCTCCTCTGTAGGAAGGAGTTGGGGATCTTTTTTAAAGACAAAATGAAAACCATAATTGGACTGAAAAAACAAGAAGTTCCTTTACCTTTTTAAAAGCCAAATGCACAAATACTGACTCTTCCATTACTTCACCTCACCTTTTCACAGCTAAAACATCTCTTTAGCAAAACCAGTAACAGACTGAAGGATGCAGCCAGTCTATAAAGCCCAGATGGGGTGAAAAATTGAGTTTTGAAACTTTGCAAACAAGTTGCTCTGAGCCAATTTTCCCACAGCTGAATCTTAGCCTTGTCTGTTCTCATTTCCCACTGGGAGTTATGGCATTGGCAATTTGAAGTAACTTGCTGGTATTCAGTATGCTGTTTTATTTCCTCTCCTGAGTTGTGCTGGTTTGACATTTTGATTCAGCACTGTAAAAAGAGCAGATCCAATTTACTGAAATTTCTATGGTTGATTCAAAAATATTGATCCAATTTTTCAGTGCATTAATTAAGGGAAACAACCTTACATTTGTCTGCAGAACCAAGTAGTCATTCACCAGGAACAAGAGGAATATCTCACTTTCCCTGGAGTAAGTCACAACTTTGGCAGAGATGGATCTGACCTGAGGCTTGGTTTCCAGGAGTACAGTTCCATGAAAGCCATCTGAAGAGCCATTTCAGTACTCTCTTGACCCTGCATGAACATTTAAAGGGTGTCCACCTGCTACACACTGTGTGAAAGAAGAGGGAGAACAGAGGCAGCAATAAGGGCAAAGGAGTAGGTCAATGCAATCTGTGAAATCCAGATTATCATAGTAAACACGAGAATTGACAACATAAAATGTTCATAAAGCAGCTGCTCACTCTCCTCTATTTCTGAGGACAAACCCTGGCTCATGCTTCTGCACACACTTTTGGAATAAATACAGTTTTTGCCTGGATGAGGGCTCAGGAGGCTCAGGATGCTGCCCCATCAACTCCATGCCCTCTGGAGTTCACCCAGCCAATCAAAGCCTGAACAACATGTTTTCCCTCAAAATCTCTAGGTCACACTGTGTGAGCCAGCTGGTAAAACGCTCAGTACTGCTGATGGAGGAAAGAAAAAAAATCATGGTCCTTAATACCCTCTTGCTGCCAGCTTCTTTTTAACCTGGGGGAAAGGGAAGCTGTGGTTTCATAAGGTACTCTTCAGCTTTAGTATCCTGAAACATCAGCTGCAAAAAGGTGCTTATATGCATCTCTTTGTACTTACACTGTTTCCACTAATCAATTTCACCACTCTGTGTTGCTGTTACCATCAAAATGTACTCTCAGTCTATAAAGCAAAGCCCTTCAACAGTTTTTCTGAAGGATGTGGCTTGGAAAAAGCATAGGAATAATGGAGGGTTCAAAAAAGATGTTTTTAAATAGCTGGTTTATAACACTGATTTCTAAATTTCAGTATATTGGTCTTAGACTTAGGGATTTCAAAAATGCCTGGGTAGATTCTTCCCATGCAAAAGGTATTTTATACAGATGTGCTCTACACACACACACACACACACACACATACGTATCTCATTCAATTATCTCTACCTGTAAACCACAGTCAGGAACTACAGAATGACAGGAAAGGGATGCTAAATGCAATAATCCCACTGAGCACTAGAAACCAGCACCTGTTTCCAATGATCTGTTCCAGAAACAAATGGAGAAACCTGGAGAGATCCTGGTGTTGTATGTTCAGATGAGGTTTTCAATTTTTTCCACTTCTCAGTGTAGCAGAGATCTCTCTTTTTGAACCAGAAATAGCTTCATATGGCTCAGAGCTGACTCTCTGAAAAATGGTCCATTGCAGAATCCTCTCATCCTCTGCTTTTAATACAGTATCAATGGATCTCTACCCCACTATTCAGTATCTGTTAAAATAGGAACTCTATTTATATTTCTTCTTAAATTTGTACACTTCCAAATGACTATGAAAAGAACAAGTAGATCTTCCATAGACACCTACTAATTAACATTATAATGACTTCTAAATCTATTTACAAACTTTTAAATTCCTCACCTCAAATTAAGAGACAGGATTTCTGTGAGCTTCAGGCTAACAGAATAAAACTTAAAAGCTTCTCATTTGTATTCCTAGGAAGTAGCTGAATCTTTATGCTTTTCTTGCCTCAATTTTTCCAGAACTTGAAGGATGAACAATTGTGAGAACCTCTAGCATTTTTCACGTTAGGAAAATAATTAAAACAGGCACTATTTTCATTCAGTAAAACTGTGATTTTCTTTCTTCCCTAATTTAAAAATTGCAAAGGATAAAGCCTTCAGAAATTATAATTAAAAGTGATTAATTATGAAAGTCATTACCTACTTGATTGATTGTGTGGCACCACTGATTAGGTATTTTCTACTTAGACCAAAAGTCAGATTAAATAACACAAGTGAACAGGCAGTTATTAATACTGCAGTATCTAGGAATGACAGAGGTAGATCACTTGGGAGCGAGCTGCCACTTCTGCCAGTGTGACTCCAAAGCAAGATGCAGCCAGCCCCAGAACTGCCAGTGGGAATCAACCAGCCTGGTCCCAGGGAAATCCATCAGAGCTTGTG
Organism: Atrichornis clamosus; assembly: GCA_013400975.1. NCBI lineage: Eukaryota > Metazoa > Chordata > Aves > Passeriformes > Menuridae > Atrichornis > Atrichornis clamosus. The sequence continues at coordinate 47,927 of WBMZ01016910.1, read as the reverse complement.
CTGCTCTGCTGGTATCTGTGAGTGCACAGAGACAAACACATTTTCCATATCCCACAGTCTGAGAGGCCTATTCCATACTATTACACAATTTTTATTTTGACCCTGTGATTAGAAAGATTCCTCAACTTTGAAAAACAATAAAAAATGCTCATAGCAACTCCTGTGAGTTTGAATAGCTTCTGTACAGCTGGTGGCACAACAGCCCTGAATTTGCTTTACGATGGCAATTTAAGCAATTTAAGCTTAAAATGTTCCCAGGGCAAAAATTAGAGCTATGTCTAACAAGTACATTAAGCCTTATTATGCCTATTAAGCACAGGGAGTCACCCTTGTTGTGACTGCACATTAGGTTTGAAAGCTGTTCTGGGCAGTGTACTGATTCCCTAATCAAACCAGCGTGGGAGGTACTTTTTGGTGACATTTAGAAACCCTCAATTACAAAACAACTAGCTAAAAGGGCAAAGAAATGGGTTTTCCTAACGCAGTGCCAGAAAACAAAAGGAGACATTGGACATAGGCAAAGAACTGAAAGCATTTTCTTGCATTCTCCTTTTTACTTTTATTCTGTTACTTTGGTATCTTAATATACTCAAAATGAATAAAAAGCCCAGTATCTGAAGGGGAAATAACCTTGTCATTTGAAGAATCAAAGATTTAGAAATTGTCCAAGAGACAGAAATCAAAGATATTTTGATCTCGCAACATTCAAAATATTGAGTATATCTTATTAAAGTATCCTTAAAATTTAAAAATGAAAGAAGTGCTGACTCAAGATCGTATGCAGTTAAAAAAAGTTAAAGCATTTTTATTTTTCATCTTCCATAAATCTTTTATTGGTGGTTCAAAAGGAAGCATATGCTTCCAGAATGTGTATCTCATGGCTGGTAGCCTCCAAGGAAACCAGACGGCAAAAATCATAAATCCTTTTCCCTCCTGCTCTTTGACAGTCCCAATCAAGAAAGTTATAAGCCGGAAGATCAGGTTTATGTCCTCTAGTTATAAAAATATTTTCTTTGTGCATCCAATGTGGTTTCAATTTTCTCAAAGTCCACAGTGGCAAATGCTAGCTTAGTGAGATATTATTGGCAGACAGCTATTGGAAGCATACACACCACATTCTCTACTTCATGTGGAGGCACTGGTGTATTCTTTCACAGAAGAGCAGATTAGAACAGAAGCACTTTGGGGTTTTGATGTGTAGTACCAGACAGCTACAGAGTTTAAATTTCAAGCACCATCACACAAAAAGATGTCACTCCCAAACAGTAGACAAGGATTTTGTCTTAGCAAGTTGAAGTATAACCACAGACAAAACTGACATGGTAGGTAAATATTTTAGGCCTCATTTCAAATGGGAGGTGTAATCTGTCTACTGCCTTAACATCAACAGCATGGTTAAATAGTTTTGAAATTCTTTTGATCACTTACCTTAAAGAACCCTCACAAGATGAAAAGAAATCATTATCATTAATGTTCATGATTTCAAGACTGAAAGCTTGAAAGAACTGAAAACTCAAATATGACAGTTAAGACTGTGTTGGTTGTTCTTAAGACTTCTGGAAAAATGAAATGTGCAATTAGAGCTCTTTGATTACCTGAAGGAAGTTCAACACTTCACAAATTAGTGCTCCAAACTGAAATACTACTGGAAAATTTTAAAGTTTGCTTCAAGAAATATTCCAACATGTTTTGATGAAGAATCTGCAAAACAATTGTGGATGTTTGTTTCAATTCATTTCAGTGTATACCGTTCTGAGTGAAAACAGCTGTTAAAATCTGAACTTCCGTACAAAATTTCATGTTTTATTAACTTCACCTTTTGCTGGAAAATTCTCCCACCAAAATAATTTCAAGATTCACAAGATCTTCTGAGGAAACAAATGTGGGGGAAATGATAAATTAAGAAAAATACAACATAAATGCCAGATTTTATTGAGGTACTGCGTTCACACTGGTTTGTGCACTGAACAGTCACATTTGGCTACAGACATGAAGATGTGTGTTCATGACATGAAGACACCACACTGAGATGGCACACAGGGAAAGCTTAAAATAAAGCTTGGTCAACATGGTGTGCCAAATTCTGCTCTGCTTGACAACTGTGTTATCTCGCTGGAATTGCACAGGGTGGAGACAACAACTTGCATGAAAATGACTGACAGCAGTAGCTGGTACGTGCAAATCAAAACATACAACTTCTCAGTACAGCAACCACACACAAACACATCCTGGCACAGCTTCACATTGGCCTCTGGTTATCGACAGTGGTAACACCTCTGGTAACACCTCTGGAAGAGTGAGTCAGGTTCTCGTGGCTTACAGTCACAGTCCATCCTGGTGGTTTAGGAAATCCCTTGAAGCCACTTGGCTTTGTCAACATCTTGTTTTGGTGGGGGCTTTGTGAAGGATGCAGCTCTATATCTGCAAAATACCAACCACAGTTAAGAATTAGACTGAACAGGGGAAGACTTTTTTCCTCTGCTGTTTAGCACAGTTGATAAGAAGATCCTACCAAAAAATCCTGAACAAACCACCCAGCTCAATCCATTTCACTGGCATTACTTCTTTCCAAGTATCTCATTATATTCCCAACCTTTATCATGTGAAGAATTACACCTCTAAAGGGCATTACTACAGCTATGAAACACTAAGTGCCTCCTCTGGGGGTGCATGTGGATGGGTAGCTCTGCTGCTGCTCCCCTGCTGTGCAAGTGAGGATTTCCCCTTGCATGTGATAAAGGCCAAGGTACAATAGCACTAAAAGAAAACAAAAAAGGTTTAGTAAATAAAGACAGTCATTCATCTAACATTTCTATGCAGTGCCTCTTGGAAAATGCACCACTAATATCTACATTAAACCATGCATTTAATTTCTTTTTAATGATAGACATATTCACAATGTGTGCCTTTAACTCTGAAAGATACCAGAATATATTCCAAACTGAGGAATTTCTATACAAATGAATTGCTCTACTGCTGATTAAAGCAGGATTGATTCTGAGGTAAAACACAACAGCTGTTGATACAGATGGGTTAAGAAGCAAGTGCTTGTCTGGATGTGCAAAAAAACAGACATGCACCAAAGTCTGGCTGGATAATTTCAGCTAACTCAGCTACTGACAGAAGTTCTGAAGCGTGAAATTCTGGATTCAAGGCAGATGGCAAATAGCAGCAAAGAGCATCCCAACCAGCAAAGAACATCACATCAGTATCACAATCATTGAGAGGACTGATGCTTATCTGAATTATCAGGGATACTTTTTGTAGATTCTAGATTATTTTCTGCTTAAGGTTCTGAGGATGGTTATACATTTCTGACTAACTTAAATTAAAACACGAGACAGACATTTAAACTTAGATTTGCACCCTTCCCCAGCACTGCCCTCTGGCTGACAGCACTGTGCCCTGGCAGCCAGGAGGGCAAACCCCACCCAGGGTGTGTCTAACACCCAAAAACCAGCTGGTCAGAAAAGGGCATTATCCAGCTGTATTTAGCCTTGGTGTGGCGTCACTGGAAATGCACGGTGCAATTCTGGGCTCCACAATTTGAGAAGGATGTTAAGGTACTCAAAAGTATCCAGAGAAGACCAACAAAGGGGCTGGAAGGACAGCTGGAAGGAGCATCCCATGAGCAGCGGCTAAGGACTTTTGGCTTGTCTAGTTCAGGGACAAGGCGGCTGAGGGGTAACCGCACTGCTTGTCCAGCTTCCTGAGGAGAGGAATGTAGAGGGAATAGTGAGGCCCTGCCACAGGCTGCCGAGAGAAGCTGTGGATGCTCCATCCCTAGAAGTGTTCAAAGTCAGGTGAGATGGTGCTTTGAGCAACCTGGTTTTGTGGAAGATGTCCCTGCCCATGGCAGAGGGATTGGAACTAGATCAACTTGAAGGTCCTTTCCAATCCAAATCATGCTGATTCTCGTCTCACTGGTACCCAGTGATCGGACACATGAGAATGGTTCAAAGCTGCACCAGGGGAGGTTTAGACTGGACATTAGGAAGCATTTCTTTGCTATTTAGGCAGCTATTCTTCTTTGGTTATATTTGAGGATTTGGTTTCACCTTTTTAGCTACAGCACTTTGCTTTTTACTGTATTTTTTAAAATTTCAAAACATTTCTCAAGGGCACTGAGATAATTCTGAAAGGTAGTTTTAGCCTCAGTCTTGCAACCCTTCCCAGGGTGGTGCCATTCATAAATTTTATATATATGCTCTTTCGTCCTTCAGTCAAGCTCTTACTACTCATCTGGGATACTACTACTTAATACTCATCTTGGGACAATGTACCAAGACATCCTTCTTCCCTCCAAAAATGCAGAGAATGAGTCACTGAAAACTTCTCTTTGACTGATTTTCATAAAGACCTGTAATCATAGCCACTTGTTCCCACTTATCTGATAGGCAAAATTACCTTGACAAAGAGAGAAATTAGATTGGTTTGTCATGTCTTGTCTTATTGAAATCTGTCAGATTTTTCTTGTGCATAACTCAACTGTTTAATAATTTAATACATTATCACTCTAAGTTAGAATCAATGCCTCCAGCTGCCTAGTTCCTCTCCTTTCCCCTTTTAAAGCTAAGAGCTGTGTTTGCCCTTTTGCTGGAAAAGAGCACGCAAATAAGCTTGAATTGTGTGCTGAACTACACCAGTTGTAAGGAGTCCTGTTCCTAATTAAAACCCAGTGAAATTGGCAGAGAAAGTATGCCTGCTAAAGGAAATCTAATTGGCACATGTGGCTTTCTCACAGCAGTAGAAATTTGTAGCCACTGATGGATTCTCTGGCTTAATGCAGCACTGTGAAGTGGCTCCCCATGACAGACGTGGGTATGAAATCTGCAACAAGCACATGTGAAAAGCAGAGGACAAAAAACAGAGACCCAGTATTTCTACCAATCATATTATGTTTTGAAGTTCAGAGAAGATCCTTGCCTCCCCTTCCATTTTCATAGAAAGTTCCCAGCTCCTCCATTCTGAATCAGAAAGCAAAAGGGCTCATAGGCTAAGGACATAGTTTTCCTGGATTTAGCTCCAAATGAAGTCTCAAGTATTTTGAATCTTCACTACAATGCCAGCCTCTTTTGCCAACATAAAGAGTTGGGTAATTTAGCCATGAAAAAAGCTTCTGAATTTTTTGGTCTTTATATGATGCATGCATTCAAACCCTACAGAAGTCCTCTGCAGCTGCCTCTCCCTGTTCTACTCCCTCCGAGCAATAGTGGTTAGAGGCACCCTAGAAACACCAGCCTCTCTACCACGGTGGAAAGCAGGCAAACAGAAGCACAAGGGAACGAGAGGCTCATGGCCTTCAGGAAGCAATGCCACATTCACAGACCTCAACTCATCTCAGTACTTGGCGCCTGCCTCAGATATTTTTGGATTTTCTCACTACAGACGGCTTTCTGACTGCAGGATCCATTTTAGTCTTCCCATGGCATTTTTCTCCCACAAGCCATTTCATTTCCAACAGCAGAAAAAAAAAAAGTGTGGAGGTGGTTAGGAGTTTTGAAATTAGTTTTGTTATACTTCAGTATTTTTATGAAGACAAGCAGCCAAAAGCAACCTGTTAAGCCGATAAAGAGTTTTGAGAAAGATGCATTTGCACTTAGGATGCACAGGGTGGCTTTTCTAAGGGTACAAGGGAAAATACATGAAGCAGGGAACTCTTGATACATTTACTTCCCTGCTCATCTGAAAACAACTGCTGAGCAAACAGGACCACTTATATTTCCTGTGACAGACGTTGCTGATCTGCAGCTATTCTCACATTCTGTGGCTGTTCAGCCATGAGCTTTTACCCCCTGCAGAAAGTAAAATGCACGTTTCATGCTACCGGAAGTCTTTTGCATTATTCATAAACTCCTCTTAAGTCTGAAGTACAACTCATCTGTACTGGTGTACATTTTAAACACTATTTTGCACCGTCTGTGCCATAGGCAGTTTGACCTTTACACATGACTTCAGCATAAAAATCAAGTTTCTTGCAAGATAACCCTCTCCAGTTCTCTATCAGATTTGACTCAGCACTCATTCCTGCATCCCCAGGAAGCAACATATGACTAAACTGCCCACCAGAAACTTCACTGCTTTCACCCTTTGTCACACAGGAGGCTTTCTGGTAGTTTATCACTAAAGAAATTCTGTTGAATAAATTACAGTGTCTGCCTCCCCTAGTGCATCCAGGACAGCATCAAGGAAAGGATGACGACAGTATAAGGGGAATGTAATCTTCTCTGGCACATAACCATGATGGAGCATCCGTGTACCAGTAAATCAAGAAGAGGTTTGTCTGGGGAAGTACTCTGCCCAAGTCTCTGCAGATGCATCCCTGTGCAAGGACTGCAACAGGACAGTGGATAAATAAATCAGAGACAGTTTGCTAGGGCTTTTCAGAAAGTTAAAAACCCACATAAAGAATCATGCCATTTTATAAAACACGCATAAAACAGAGTAGAGAATACACAAATACAACAGAGTAAGATAAAAATAAAAGTTCTCACAGTACCTTTTTTCTTTACAGCATTGGTAGAATCCATCCAGTGCATCTGTTTTTTAACATATCGAACTCCCTCTGGTCTCACTGTCTGTAAAACAAAAGCATCTTTAGTAGAACAGCATTATTCTTCCTTCAGTTGCAAGTAGTAGTATATAGATGTGCCCACGGCATTAGAAAAACCACAGCTCCTGGAATCTTCTACCAATTTTAGAGGATTCCACTTTGCACTCCTGGGCCTCGGGGAGGCTGCAATTATTAACTTACTTGTGTTAAAAAGGAATAAACATCAAAGTGAAGAGCAGTTAAGGTAGCAGCACTGTGGTATAAGTTGGGCTTGTAGCAGGAAATCAGAAAGTCTCCTGAAATAAATTGCATAAAAAATTTCCCATATTCAAGCAAGTAGACCAGAAATCTCAAACTTCCATCCCTCTCCAAACATCACCTGTCTCTATTGCTTTCAGTGAACCTTCCACCCAGTGACCCCAAAGCTCTGGCAAAGATAAAAGTAGCCTAACTGGGGAAAACTTAAGGCCAGCTACAAGAACACCATATAGCTGTAATTACTCATAAACCTAGAAAGCAAAGTTACCAATGCACACTCCAAAAGCCAAGCAGCATGTCTGAATTCAGACAGCAGCTATCTGCTTTCAGAAGCAATAGTAAGATAATTCTACTGAACTAAGAAGCAGAATGTCAGAGTTTTGTGCTTTTTCATCAAAATACCTGAGTATTTAATATATTTGAATCATGCCCCATGAGGAATCTTTAATTAAGGAGAGAAATAGGGACAGGAAGGTCATCTGGCTATTTTTCAAGCTGCGTTTTTCCTTATTATTAAATGAAACCATGAACTTTTGCATATTATGATGTCACTACTTTGCAAGAACAAGAAATTAATAACTTCTATTAAAGCACATTTTTCCCAGCACTTATGCTTAATTTACAAGGTCACAGTTCTCTTCACACTCCAACACAAAGGTCCCTGCTGTCTGACTCTGAATGCATTACAGAGGTCTTCCTGTGCTAAGTTTTAAGGGAAAAATATTAGTTACCATCATAAAATGTAATTTGCTATTCTTGCTTTGCAGTGGTATAGAACACTTCATCTCAAAGGTCTTCCCAGACCTGGCAGAAATACAGGGGCAACTCAGAAAATGTGTTTAAAAACTGTCTGGGTCACCAAGGTGCAGAATCTCTATATACCTTTCATATCTCTGATGGCAAAGCCCATTCCCAGGGGCCAGCAGAGATGATTACTCCCCTCCCATCAGCTGCCTGGTCAAGGGAAGTGTGTGTAAACCTTTCCCAGAGTGGAGCAGCAGATGTGCCTCTGGATTCCTCCTTTTCTGCCTGTTTGCCACTCCTATCCTGACAATTACGCAATATTTACTCAGTCCTCCTTATTGCTAGCACTGGGGGGATGTTCCAGCATTATTTACTCAGCCTCAAAAAACCACTTGCAATCTTGTGACTTCCTAATTCCCTACATTTTGCAGGAGATAAACCTTTTGCACAAAGAGAAGTTTTCCATTCAAAGAAGAGCAAAGCACATGACTAAATTCTCTTTCACCTTGAATAAATACATAATTTTTGCATACTTAGGGCTTGGATTTCATTGAGGCCTTTTACCACTGTTATAGTTCTCCAGCCTTCAAATGGGCGAAACAAGAACATCTACAATGAGTTCAATGAAAAATACTTTCTCTTAGAAAGAGCTTAAAGAGCAACTGAAATGCAGGATCTCCTCATTGTACATGCTGTCTTGCATATTATGGATCAACTCTACACTGTACGCTAGGACACTACAAGTAGAATTGTCTAACTCCAGTAACTACATAAGTAGTTCTTCCTTGTCTGTACCAGTGACTGAGCTCATTTTTCCCAAAATTCAGTGTTCAGATTAAAACATTAGTTTTTGCTAGGGCTAAAACATCCTTAGCTAACTCAGGAACCCAATCTGTAAAATCTGTGCAGATGCTATGGAAGGCCATTTGTTAAAGGCTAAACAGAGGCAAATTCCAGTCGATATGCTTTTTGCAGAAAGTTCAATAAAAGCTTCACATACAATTTATTGTTAGATTTATGATGGATCTTGAAATTATTTCTGTAAAAATTCAACAATTCCACTTCCATATTTAGGAGATCTTGGATGAGACCACAGAACAATGACCAACTTTGGCTATTACAAGGGGTAGGAAAGGTATACAATAATCAATTGTATGTTTAATGAAATACAAAACTCCAACTGAGCTGATGTATTATGGGTGAAAATGAATATAATAAAAAATACTGCTTTCAAAAATGAGTGCTCTCTGAGTGCTCCAGGGATACAGATGCTGCACAACACCTAAAGTGTGACACAGTCTTCAGTCAAAATTATGGTAGTTCAGAAAAAGCTGTGTTATCTGAGTTCACAGTTAAAACTCATGGTCCTCTGGCCTGCAGTTTTCTGAAGTGTCTAAAAACTGTTTTCATTTTTTAATTCATTTTTATTGCCTATATATGGTTATGCTCAAATCTCATAAGAACTGAAAGACGAGGAGAGAGCCTGTTTTTATTGTTCCCCAGGCCTGCAAGCAGCTAACCAGCCATCTCGTCAGACTCAGCCCTTGCACGACTTCCATGCAAAAGAAACCCAAGTGTGATGAAGACAAGCACTCAGGCTTGTCGATGAAATCCATCAACATTTCCAAAGATCTCTCAACCTTGGCAAAGCAACTGGCTTTCAATTTCCAGCAACCCACCTCACCAACAGCCAAAGCTATCAGAATTTAGATGTGAAATAATTGTCATTCGAAGCAGCCAAAGAAGCAGAATAATAAAAGTGAAAAACACAAGATGAAGCAAAGTCAAAGCCGTGTTTAAATATAAAGCAATGCAGTCTGAGCAAAGCTCCAAACCACACAGAAGATGACTGGGAGCAAGCAAAGATCTCTCAGCTTCCTGGACTCGTAACACTGGGATTGTGAGAGATGAAATGCCCACATGAATGCCGGGTCATCAGTAGGGGAACTTGGGATGCTGTTCACCTTGATAGGAAAAGAGGAACAACCCTTAATGCCCAAGCAGGACGCGGGCTTGCAGCAGGCTTCCAGTCTGTATAGGAAGATGGAATTGCTTGGCAGCAGTGCTGCAGGACCACCTGCCTCTCTCCCAGCTCCCCGTGTGCCAAACATGTCTGGCATAAAACTAAAAGGCACAAGAAAAACAACACTGCTATCCTGGCAATGGATAAAGAGCTGATGCCATAGCAAGAAAGCCTGAGGGAAGAAGTTAAAACAGCAACACATTCAAAAGCATAATGCCAGTTCAGAATTAAAATACAACCATCTTGTAGAAGAGCACTAGAGCATCTTGTTCATCCCACCCAAGAGTTTATTTAGGCTGTTCTAGGTAGCAGGTCTTAATTCCACTCTCTCTCCAGGACAAGTGTGAAGTTTTCAATTTGCGGATTAGTAGCAGTTTGCTGAATGTGTGACTTCAGCAGCTTGCTCATCTTACACAGCTACAAAGAGAGGCTTTGCAGTTCCTGACAGCTCTATGAACCACTTTTAAATCAAAGCCCGCATTCTCTGGAGCACAAAATTAGACATAGGAAGCTTGGTATGAAATGGACTGCGTTAACTAGACACTCAGAAGGGGGCTTACTGCTGTATAATAGGATATAATTACAGTAACTCTTTGGTAATTTACTGCCATGCAGGTGTAGAAGCATTTTAAAATAACAAGTAAAAAGAAAATTTGAGCTGAGGGGACTTTTTCCCAAGAATTATTCCCCTTTTTCAACTTATTCAACTTCCAATGCATAAATAAGTACAACTTTCCTTTTATTTCCTACAACTTTACTGGTTGAACTGCTGAAGCCACATTTAAATATTTAGGAAGTCCAAGACAATCCTAAGGTGAAACTTATCACACCCCATCTTGTCATCAAGACTTGCAGTCAGATTTCACCAATGCAGTGAACTGCAGCAGCAGGTTTTCCCACGTGAGTGGGTTAGTGCTGACTACATGCACTGTTCCTGCAGGCATCTGCCAACACAGTGTGGGCACAAAGGTATGGACTACTGCTACTGGAACAAAGAGTCTTAGACTTCAAAGACTGGATCCAATGTCAGGAAAAAGGAAAAAACAGAATGACCTCTCTCTGTCACAAGAAAATACACTTAAAATCTCTCCTGAGATTCTTATTCCTAGAATGAAATCACTACTATGTGCTTACGTACTCTTGACAGGAAATCCAGAGCAACTAAGTCAATAAGCCTCTGGCTGATGCAGGGGCTTATATGTTGCACCCTTACTCAGTACTGCAAACTTTACACTTTTCCTACTACTAAATAAATATACTGAGCTTGTGTTAAAAATTTTGAGTTTGGAACAGATTTCATAGAGCAGGTAAAACAGCAGGATAGCTTGATTACATCTTGACAGCCCCATCAGAAAGAAAATACACACTGTTGGACTCCTCCACATCCATTTAAAGACAGAGTAAGACTTTTCCTCTGCAGGTGATAAATGCACATCAATAACAACTGGTCTTACCTGCCATCTGTAAGCTTAAACCAGTATCCAGTTTGCTGCGTGGCTTGGTGCTGATAAACAAATAACAGAGCACACACACAGTGATGATAAAAGCAAAGAGGACTACTGCTGCTATTGACAGGCCCACGAGTGCTCCAACACTAAGAGAGAAAAACAAAGAAATTAGGTGTACAAACAGCCTGGGATACCCGTTAAAACAATGGTCAGGATGATGTCTGGAGTTTACTTGTACTCGGGCATGGGAGTAACTGTGTATTTTACTGCAAAAAAAAGTTTAGAGCTCAACACTTCAACTGCATAAACTGCAGCTATTTCATTGCCCTCAGAAGGGTCAAGGTCATTACACAGCAGTTGAACATCTGGCCCTCACAGGTACTTCATGCATACTGCTCCTGAGTCTGATTTAAAGTGTGTTCATGAAAATCAGAAATACCTTCATGCAGTAACCGACATCAGTGAGATCAAAAAGTTCTTTGGTGCAGGACATATTCCTAGATAAGCATAATACCACTGCATACACAGAAAGGGATTCTAGAGCTCCAGGCAGCTCAAACAACATGACTATTGAAGCTGTATTTTCAGTCTGAAATGCCATTTTTATAGTATAAAGCCCATGCAAGTCATGTTATTAAATTCTGTTGGTAGCTCTGCAGAGCAGGGTGGAGTACTGTGATCACTGTTGTACCTTTGTGTTAATGCAATAAACCTCCAATCAAGACAAGAAATTCTCCCATGATCTTTGTCACAGTAAAAGAAAAACTAAAGCTGAATTAGTTGACACACACAGTATCAAAGGCATCAAAGAAGTAGGAACGTAATTACTCTGGAGGCCAAACATACAGTAGTATATGTAGATTTTATCAAGGTACTACTCCTGCAGGATACAAGCTACTTTATACATCTCCCATAGGCATACAGTGAGACAGTATAAGTATACACAGAAATCTCTCCTTATTTCCAATCCTTGTTTTCAAGTCTTTTCCTAATACAAAATTCTCCTGATGAAATAAAGGGCCCAATACAATACAGTATAGCTATCATTTCCTACACTCTCCTGGGCCATTTGATGCTTTCTGTGTTCCAGTCCTCTCTTCTACAGACCATGCCAAACATCCTGACTTCTGGTGAAATTAAACAGCAGCCTTTTGGTCACAGATGAAGAGGCTGAGGATTGAGAATCCTTTTATTACTGCTCTGGTATATTTACAATTTTAACAGATGTCAAAAGGACAGAAGAGAGATGAATGTCTTGAATTCTGCAAGTTCTATCCTCTAGTCATAAAAATGCCTTTATATATCACTGCCATCTGTGAGAAGTCAACTCTACTGTGGCCTTGCAGCGAGATGAGAAGAATTGTGCTTTGGGATGTTTTTATGAATTTTACATTCAAGCTACTGCAAAGCTTCCCTACAAGCTCCCCTAGCATCAGCACACAGATATATCCACAGGAGAAACTTAAAAAATCAGCAGGATGAGAACAGCAGAGATCACTATGGCTTTAGCAGAGATTTTCACGAGTTACTGGTCAGATTCATTAATAAAGTTTGTGCAACATTTAGCTCCACACACAGCTAAAATAATTTGTTATCAGCAAAATTATTGGTTCTGGACAGGACAGCTTTCCCTTCCGAAGATTTTTCATGGTATTAATTATCATATAGTGTAGACTGCAGAACGAGGGTGTTCTTATGTGTTTGTGCATATATGCACACATTAAGCAAATTTTTCCTTATTGTTTTTTGTCTCAAGCAAAACTTGCGGGCAAGCAATATTCTACTTACTGTAGAATCTGAATATGACCTTAGAGAGATCTCACCTGGCTTCTGACCTTATTTTTGCATTTTCACTTGGAACACCTTGACCCAAATAGACAAAATACAAGAAATACACAACACTACAGGAGGCTGAATAGCCATTGAACTAAGTAATACAAACAAGGCTCTTCAGAAACAGGTATTTGTGCTTTTTTGTCATGACAGTACAAGCCCTATTGTAAGATTCCATTTAAATTCCAGTCTGCTGTGCAGGACTAAGGAGGTTGCTCACCATTATCCAAACATTGAGTAGAGCTGCCTGCCCTAAAGCCTAAAAGATCAAGTACATATTAATGATTATATGTTTTTCTATTCAGGCATCTGTTACTTCCTGGTTGTAGCTCTCCTCCATACAGCCGTAGGAGCTGACATTGACAATGCAGTTGTGCACTGTACAGCACAATGCATCCTCAGTATCACTACACAGCTTGTGTAAGATGCTTTGTGAGTTACAAATGGCAAAGGTAAGAAAAACAGCTCCTGAGGAACTCTCCAGGTCAAAGACTCACTATAGGTTATGTGCCACCAAAAGTGTTTGTCATGTACCAGCAGCAACATGAGAAGATCTCACCCAAAACACGAAGATCAGCAACACAAAACCAAATAGATATTATAGATTCCACTTCCTAAATGAATCACAAATCAGGACAGTTTGTACTTACTCTTTTTAAGCACAATGTTTCAATACCAGATTGTTCTCAAAGTGCTGAAGCCATCAACCCACAGAGAAGGTAAAATTAAGTTCTCTAAGATTAATTTTGCATTAAAGTTTGGGGATGGGGCAGTTGTTTCTTAATTTATTTAATTCAGAGAAATTTAATGTCTTTCACAGCTCTGAATACTGGTATTTCTTAACCAGAACATAATCTTTTCTTTTTCAATAGTTAAAGCTATTGTCAGAAACAAAATACCAAGTAACTATGATAACTAACCACTTTAACAATTGCATTCCTCTGAAAATAAAGACAACCTTACAGCATGTTCTCTAAATTCTACAGCAATTACAGTGGTGCTGCATATCCACCTAGGAAAGTCCTTGCTAAAAACATTTTGCCACCTTCCAGTCTTTACCTTAAACACTAACTGTCTGAAGTCCACTCAGCAGTCATATGGTAACAGTCTACAAGTCTCAGGGTGTGTCTTCAAGATCAGTCTTCTGACAGAAGAGACATTAAACCAGCAAATTAAAAAGTCCCTGACACACAGCCATGGCCTCACTAGCTAGCAAGCAAAGCCCTCTGCATTAACAACACACTCAACCCCAAGGCAATGATCTAGCATAAAAATGGCAGTGAAGGCCTAGGGGTAACCCTGGCAGCATTTCCTCAATGCTTTGAACATGAGCAATGTTAAGTTTGGTAGAAGATCCAAACAGATGATCAAACAAAACCCTCCCAAGTTACTTTCCACATGAAGATAGCGTCATACCACACATTTCACTGATGCTCCTACTGCTGTTACACCGAGTGGCACAGCCAGGCCTGCAGCACTGCCAAAGGCTTTACGTAGCACAGAGGCTCAACTCTGCCAGCAGCCTCCCCATGGCACCCCAGTCTGTGTCCAGAGAGCCGCTTAGTGGGTCATTGACTTTTCTGTCAGTGGATGCTCCTCATCACACACCTACAGTTATTTTTAGTCCATAAAATTACTCCATCCACACCAGCAACAGCTAGGGGAAATTTAAATATTGGCTAAGCAGAGGCAGTATTGCCCACTGACAGACTAAAATGAAGCTCATGAGTCATCCGGATCCAAGTAAATCAAATGTTTCTAATGCCACTGTTGCAGTGACGTGCTGTACGTAGTATCTGCAAAGCAAACAGATAAATATTCTCAAGAGACTGGAAGAATGGGCATAGAGAAACAAAAGACTTCCTATTTTGGAAAGCCAAACCAGACTCCTGGAGATCAGTACAGCCAAGCAATGCTTGGACTCAGTATTAGGCCACCATGGCTCTATGGATATTAATTAAGAAATTTTGAATAAAATCTATACTTGGCTTGATAGAATTTTAATCAAATATGTATTATTACATGAAACTTAAAAGATAATGGATATTGTAATTCTATTTGATACTGAAAGACACCATTAAATTTGTAAAATAAAACTTAACTGAAGAATGACAATAATAAATCTAAAATATTTTAAAACAAAGAGAAACAAAAAGGCTGACTGAACATAACTGCTGCAGTTCAGTACAAATACTACATGTTCAGCATTTCTCCCCTTCCACTCAGCTTGGGAGGTCAACAGATGTAACTGCATGTACATGCACAGCACATTGCTCTGGAGCTGAGCTGCTCAATGTTTTGCTCATTAGTGTTTTATAGCATCTGTGTTTTGTGGTTTCAAAAGCTGAACAACCTGATGAATTCTGCCTTTTCCTGAAGTTGCCTTCCCTGTTCCATGGGCTCCTGGCAGCAGTAAGATACAGCAAAATGCATCCTTCACTCTTCTTTGCTGAAATCAGTTTTTCAAGATATATGATGTAACAAAAAAAGAACAAAAAACCCCCCCTCTATTATTTGATTTTAAATACCAGCAAAAAAAGAGAGAAAGGATAAGTCAGAAATTAATATTCATTATATATAATACATTCTAGGGAAAATATGAAATGTGACAGAGTTGCTCAATGGCCTATTATCTATGATAGTCCAGCAGCTGCTGGAGCTCCCAGTACAGCAGGTGTTAGGATGTTGTCAAATATTGCAGTTTTTGCAGGAGTGGGAGAGGAAAAGAGGGTTCCATCTTGCTAAGGGTTAGGGCAGTGTCTGGTTCTGAACATAGTATAGGCAGTAGAGATTTGGCAAGAAGAAAGAATAGCATAGGCCTGCAAGAGACTATTGCTTCAGGTTGCCTAGGCTGCTGGTTTCTCCATGAACTGCTTCCATCAGAGCAGGATGCCAAGTGGTCTGGCCATGCATCTCCCACAGCAGGAAAAACAAGTGAAATATGCAATAGTTTCCTGAAATTCTACCTGGTGTGTCACCAAACTGGAGTAATCCCTGAGATATCATCAACCACTTATGATGCAGTCTCTGCTTTCAAATATCTGGGGGGAGTCAAGCAAACAGAGATTTAGGAAAAGAAACCCAGAGCTCTAGAGTAAAGCAAAACCTGCAACAATTCCCCCATCATAGCTTCCAACTCCTTTCCCTTTCTCATACATTCCATCCCCAAATTTACCTCGGCTAGTTTGGCTAACTCTCGCATAGTTTTAAGTCTTAAAGGTTTCAAGTCTTAAAAGTGTCTCCCCAAAGGCTGTAAGAAGCATTTTAAGGATTATTTTAACATATGGTTGTTACAAACTGATATAAGTAACCGTCCAGTGATCACCAAAATATTCTGAGAGGCCAGAAAATATTTTTATGTTTTCCTGAAACTCCCAATTGAACTATCATGTGAAAATGTATACAGTTCTCAAAATGATTTAATATTACAATGTTTCCGGTGTGTTAATAACTAAAAATTATTTGATTAGTTACTGAAAACATAGGAACAGAAATTTCAATTCTAACCACTCAATAACTTTACTTACAGAGGTAAATTGTATTAATTCACATATTTGCTACAATGGATATAGACAGTTATGGCAGAAGTTAAGTACAATCAAAGCCTCAGAAATGGCAATTTCCTTGAGCCCTTTTAGCAGCTTAGGGCTACTGTAGAAAGAAGAAAAAAATCCTTAAATCCTTTTCAAAATTTGGGCCCAAATTTCTGACTTAGGCGAAGGCTAAGCAGTCACTTCTCAGACCCTACAAAATCTTTTTAAAGGAAGATCCTTCAGAGAGGTGTTTCATTAAAGCCTCTCCTGTGATTCAGTTCTTGGAGTCAGCTTCTGAAAAGATCAAGCTTTAACAGTCTTCACTACAACATCTCATCCACATGCAAGGGCAAAACTTTATTAACTTCATCTTTCAGTAGTTCTGCCATGGTAAGAAGGTTTACTATGGTCAAAACAGCCAAAGACTGTCAAGAATATCACAGAACATTAAAACAGTACGAGCCTGGCTATGATCCCCAAGCCATGATGCCTCACTCACCTCACCCAAATACGAGGCACAGGGCCTTTGATGGCAAAGCCTCTACCCCCATCCATCTCATTACCATGCTTTGCCCACAGGAAGCTGCTGGCACTTGCAGCCTCCTGACATAAAATCTTTAATGAAAGGATCAGTACTACAGTGAAGGGAAAACACTGTCTTGTTAACCTGCTGGAGTCTATGAAGTGCCAATAGGCAGATGGAAGAGGAACCCAGTGGACAGAGTGAGATATCTCAAAAAAATCTTTTGACAAAGCCCTTCACTGAAAAAGACTGAACTGACACAGGATTAGGGAAAGGTTTTGTTAGACTTAAGGCTGCTTAAAAGAATAAGGAGCAAAGGGCAAAGCTAAGTGGTCTCTTTTCAGAATAAGAAAAGTCAGTGAGACTGATTTTTATTCAGTATCTTCATCTATGACCCGAAGAAGAATGAAATCTGAGTTTCTGATGATCCTAAGCCCCTACAAGCAATCAAATCATGAGGGCAAGGGATGTCAGAAGACTTGCAGAAAAGAGAGTGAGCAGGCACAAGTGGTGTAGATGAGTTTAAGTGTACATAACGTAATGTATGTAAAAACAAAATCAAGCCTACACAGCAATAAACTTAGAATTGGCAGTTCTAAACTCTAGAAAGTTTTGGAGTCTTCAGTGACAGCTCACTGAAATCACAGAGTCAACGTGAACTGGCAGCCAACGACATCAACAACACATTGGCCACCAATAGGAAGGATTTTGAGAACAAGACTGGAGGCAGCACTTGGCCACTGTAGAACCTTGCCAAACCCACATCTTGGGCTTGCAGTTCCAGATGATGCCCTTCTAAGATCAGCACTCTGGAGTGAAATACAGTATGGTTGAGATGTAATTAAGACAGTGTGACATAGCATCTGTCTAATCCAAAACCTATTCAGTTTGGAGAGGTGAGAGAACTGATGCACCAAACACTTACAAAATTTTAAACATTGTGCATAAACTGAGCCTGCAATTGCTGTTCACCAAATCTCACAAACCTAATACCAGAGGGCACTCAGAAAAACTAGTAGGGAACAGTATGACACAGATAAAAGGATCTATCTTCAAACAGCAGGTAGTGACTGCTGCCACCAGGGCTGCAGAAACAGACGGTATAAGTAAGCCCAGAAAGGGATTTGACAAAATCACGGGTAACGAGTCCGTAACAAACATAGTGAAAGCACCACGCAGAGGTGTACTAACATCCTGCCACGGGCAGCGTGAATGCAGTGGAGCTCGAAGGGAATAAGGCGCGTAGAGCAGCCGGGCTGGCTGTGTGCAGTTTTTCCTGGCGCTGCTGGAGTGGCAGCCAGAGCCAGGTGGATCCCCGCACTAACCCGGGAGAGCACCAGGATCATTATCTGCCACCTTCCAAGTGGAAAGTTACGTACTGCTTTACCTTACAACACACGGAAAAGTAGCTCAAGTCACTGGGAACTTCATGGCCGCAGCATCTTACGCGCTCAGGCCCCGAGACAGCCGCTCCCCTCACACTCAACCGGCGGGAGAAGCTCTGCATGCTCCGCCAGGGCACCGAGCGTTTCCCAGCGCTTCCTTACGAAGACCACGAGTTATTTCCTTCAGAAACTATCCTGGCACAAGCAAAAGTCTCTCTGGGCTGAAGCTGCAGCTCTGCCGCTACTCTAGGCGGGACAAAGCCTGAAATTGCCCGGCTACAACCACCTCACGAACACAACCCCCAGGCGAACACGGGTCTCCCACCCAGAGCCTCGCCCCGGGCACGCACCGCCGCCCCCCTACCTGAGCCACCACATGTAGCTGTGCTCGTAGGGGAAGAAGCTGTGGGGGTCATCGCAACAGTACTTGACGTCCTGGAAGCCGCAGCAGAACACGGCGCGGGCGTCGCCGCCCGCCCGCGGGCAGCTGAACCCGCTCACCAGCACCTTGTCGGCGTTGAGGTAACTGCTGCACTCGGCGCTCATGGCGCGGCCGCCCGCCGGCTGCCCGACCGGCGCCTCGGCTCGGCGACACCCAGGCGGGAGGGAAGGCGAGAGGCGGCTGTGACGGGCGGAGCTGGGGCGGGCAGGGGGCCGCGCTGGCGGCGGGGACCGCCGCGCCCACTGCCCTCGGGGCCGCCACACGGCGGGGAGCGGCGGGAGCCGCCCGCGCCCTGAAGGGACGGAGGGCAGGGCGGGAAAAGGTCGTGTGAGGCCGGTCGTCCCCGGGCCGCGCATCTCAAAGACTGGGGGTCAGCTTTCCCTCAGTGCTGGGTCCCTCGTCCAGGAGAGGTTTCGGGGGTCCATCCTCATCCATAGGCTCGGAGGGGTCTCAGGACAGGCAGAGCACGGAGTGCATGAGGAGGGATCGCATTTCTGTAGGACGCAGGACCCCTTGGCTTGATGAGAGGGGGAAAGCTCCACGTCAAAACCAGGCTCAACACTTAATGATGCACTGCACAAAGGGAGAGGTTGAATGACAGTGATGTGTCTGGTGTAAAGACTCCGGAAAGGGGGAGATCAGGAGAAATCAATGAGTATTGAATATTATCAAAGAAAAAGGCTAGATAACGCTCAGATTTTGTGAGAGTTGTAACTTCATCACTTGTGTTGTTCAGATGAAATCAGGCATAATAAGATCAATTATTTTTCATTATAAAATTGAGGATTGACATATTTGAAATGTATACAGGAAAATGATCTGTCAAAGAGCAGGAGGCAGCCTTTCCACCTCACTTATGCCAATAGTTCCAGTACTTTTTAGGATTTAATTGTTGCTCTTGTGTTACTTGAGATTTTTTTGAGACCAATCTCCTGGTCATTTGATTCACAAAGACATGGCGACTGTTTTTCTGTGATTGAGGAAAGTCTTTAATGAGGGAAGGATGGGTGAATCTCAGCTCAAAAGCCACCAGTTGGTTGTCCAGATCACGTTTATGTATCAGCCAGCTAAAGATGTGGTGTGCTTGAAACTAAGAAGTACAGGGGCAAATGTCCTGGGTTTGGAGACTGATTCAAGACTTCATGAGGTTGCCAATACTGTATTCAAAACAGAGACCTAAATAAGTCTTACAACTTCTTGGGATGGAGGAACGTCTAATTCCAGTCTAATAGGTATTAGTCTTTTGAAATGTCTTTGTTCAGTTGCTAATAACTATTTTCTTCCAAAACGTGAATTCCCATCCTTGTTTTCCTCTCTGATTCTCTTTATCCCTCTGGGATTCTTTTTTTCTTCATCTTATCCTTTCTTGATCTGTTTCCACTGAGGTTCTGTTCATACCAGAATTCAACAACTATGGCAGAGAGAATTGAATCACGAAGTTATTCAGTTCACCTTTTCAAGAGAGTATTCCTAAATCAAGTGGTCAAGAGATGTTTAGGAATATAGAACAGTCTCGGTTATTTTTGTATTTCACATTACTATTTTACTTTTGGAGATTTTTCTCTTATTTTTCAGAACTCAGATAACTATTTTCCTCTCAGAATTATTACTGCAGTGATTTGGAACAAATAAAATTACCTATCACAGTTTTATGCAAAGTCTTACACAAACTTTCACTCATACTTAACGAGCATAAGGCAGATCCATGCCAGAGTTGGAGTAAAAGTGGATTCTTTCTCTAAACTTAATGAAATTTGGTTTCAAAGAAAGATTAAATGTTCCAAAGTGGCAAAATCTTTTTTCTTTCCATCAATCAGTACACTCATTTATACCATGCAATCAATTTGTACTTGCCATGATTACTGGGTGACAATAATTAACATGCTTTGTTGTTCCAATTATTTGGAAAGATTTATATGAAACGTTAGAAATTACCTTTGAGTTATCTACCTCAGTGACTAAATTAACTATGTAATTGCTGGAGGATTGAAATAAAAAAATACTCTCTTTTGATAAGATATTCAGAAACAGGATTTGAAGTGGGAGTGGGAGGCTCTTCACTGACCATTGGAACATGTGCATCATCTTTTATGTCAGAAGAAAACTGCATCGCATTCTTTTTTCATTCCAATTACAAAACACAGACCTTTTCCAGTAAGAGCTAAAGGTTTAGACCTCATAAAGTGTTTTGCACTCTCTCTTCGCTATTACCAATATTAATTTAAGTTACTACACAGATGACGAGAACAGCTCTCTCTGCTGAGTGAGGAGTGTGTTTCAACCTGACAGTGAGGTCATCCAGCTTTCAGAAAAACACAGATCAAAGACCTTTGCAGGACACATGTAAGTAATAGACAAATTATCTAGGTATTAAGAAGCAGCTTTCAGCACTGTATCCAAAACAGGGTACTTCTATTCTCTGAGTGCTGAACTATGATCCTTGTGAATGTGAGTCTCTTCTGCAGTGAAGCTCTAGCTCTAAGTCTGGTAAAATGTGCCAACTTTCTTAGATGTTTGCAACCCAGACTCTTCTGCAAATCTTGAACTGATTTACTGATACTCACATTGGCTTCCAAGAGATTGTTTTGGCTGTACTTAAAGCCCCTTTTCAAAATACTTGGTGCCATGGAACTGCAGCTTTCTCTTTCTTAAAACTGTTTTCAAGCCATCCAAATAAACGTAAATATATGTATGTTGTCTATGCAATAATTAGAAGAGCAGCATTTTTTGCTTTAAAAATAATTGTAATCTTAATCTAAACTACAATTAGTGTGGAAAGCATACAGCCTCTTACTTACTTATCCTTACTCCAAAAGATACTGGCCAGCAGAACTGGGCTGGTTTAATTTTTTAGCATATTACAAGGGTTCCTTTGGCTGATGCAGCTTAGAGCAAAGGGGGCTTGAGAGAGAATCTAAACTTTCTGATTTAGCTATTCTGTTTAGAGACAACTCAAAGTGAATTGTGTTTCTGCACTGACCACTACTTAAAAGCTGACTACATTCACATTAACAATTGTGGGACACATTTCTACCAGCCAATCTTCTAACAAACAGAAAATGAATTATTAACTACCAATAGAGCTGTCTAGATCAGCATCAATCCTCAGATGTACATGGTAAGCTTTTCCTGAAGAGCATAATCTAATTATTAATAGGCAAGGAGCTGTATAAATTAATTTCAAAAGTAATCTGGTGGCAAATTATGCAATTAAACAAAATTGTCGTGCCCAAGCAGTGTAACTAGCTCTGATTAGGATTAAAAACTTTAATTGACATCAGGGTTAGTGTAGACAACATGTTTTATCATGCATGAGTAGCAGACACTTGAGGAAGGCAGATGATAGCATGAGGTTCAAAACAAAAAGGGGCACAGAAGTTTTAAGTGGTGTGAACTTGCAGTACAGGGAGATGCTGTCACTCAGAGGACTGAAAAGGATTGATGCTAGTTTGCATTAGTGAAGGACTGAAATCTATCAAGAGGATATGACACATCTTGGGTTCTGCTCTCAATTCAACCAATGTACAGCTGTAACCAAGTTGCTTTCCCAGAGTATGCTGCAGTTTAACTCTGTAAATTTGTGATAGTGGTAGTGTTGTCTGACATTTGCAAAAGTGTTTGTATTTTGAGATCGTCTCTGTGCAAGTGGAGACATGTATAAAGTATCATTATATGATTTTTCATGTCACTCTAGAGTCTACCAATTTTTCTAGTCATTTTAACTGTACTTCATACACATTATCCTCTAATTGATTCCCCCAGTCAATATATGGCATAGATTTTGCCTTTATACTGTCTCTGCTTCACAGAACTAAATAGTGAAGAAGGAGAAGGTAATTTTGAGCATCAGGAAGTTGGAAGAGATTTCAGTCGAAATTTTAAGAAGGAAAATCAGTGAAACAGTGAAGTAGAAAGTGTTGACACCAGTAATTTTGCAGTGAGGATGGAGGTCTCATAAGTAATTTGTGTTTGTATGTATAATGGCCTCATTATCTAGAGTGCTTTATGTGCTGTTATTGGTAAATATTTCAGAATAATGACTCACTTAAGCACATCTTACCTTTTTACACTTACTCTTCTATCTAGAAGTAGAATAATCAGATGGATAAAATAATCTCTAACAGTGAACCAAATAGTCTTGACTGCAGTTTGTCTTCGTGGAGTGGTTTTCACTTCTTTTTCCTTATCTGAGTAAAAAGCACAGAATTGGCGTGTTTCTTACTCACAAAAAATCTCATTATGACACTGCCTCAATCATTTACCTTTGCTTTTATTTATCCTGCTTGTAAAATGTAATTATTTGCAATTTTGGAGACCCAGATATATGTTGTAATGCATTTTCTACTTGAATAGGAGGATGCAAATTTTAAAGGATTCTAGCAAGTATGTAGTTTCTATATGTAGGGGATGATTATGGAGATAATTCTGAAACTGAGTTACACAATTACAAGACAGTTAGAAATGATGAGTCTATTATTTCAGACTATTTAAGCAAGATATCCATCAGAGATAGCACTTGTAAAACATGTAAGTTGCTTGATCTTTTAAGCATTTATTCTACATTAATTGACAAACCAGAAAATTATAGATTCATAGGCTCATAGTGAATTGTCACTTTCTATCACAGTTTGCATTTACCTTGTCTGAAACTGAAGATTAAAGAAAAATACCTAAGTAAACAGGTTTGAAGCACTGACTTCTGAATATCAGTGAATAAATAATACAATAAAACATCTTCCCACCATTTTCACTGTAAACTCAAACTGAAGCTTATTAATTTTCTTCATTATGTTCAACCTCTTACACCAATAATTTAGATTTAGTCCTATTAAGCATGTTTTCTAAATATAAAAAGCAGTTTTGTTATAAAATGATATAATTTTTTTTTGCATATTTTTGTGTGCCTGGGCTCAGAATCCTTTCTGTCACTTGGCCATCAGAGAGAATTTTCATTCTAATTTATAATTCAAAGAGATTCAGATATCAATAGCAGCAATAATTCTTCCTGTTTAACCCTCCCACACAACTGTCTTTATATTTTGTGTGTAGGGGGTAACATCATCTATTGTTAAAGTTCTGCAGCAGGAGAGAAACTTTTTACAGAAGCCTATTTACAATTGCTTCTTATTTCACCAAGCTTTATTGTTGGGACTGAAGTTTTCTATCCTGTGTGAAAGAGAATGTTAAGGCCAAAGATTTGTTTGGGGGTAGGAAACTGGAGCTGGCATGATAAATGTAAGAATCAGAGGCTGGGATTTGGCAGTTAAAGAGAACAGGGATAGGATGAAGAAATTGGAGGAGGAAAGAAGCATCTTGAAAGGACAAGGCAAAGACAACCAGTCTTTGGAGTAATAAGAACTCTGTGCCCTACTATGAATCTTGGAATAGAATTCAAGTTTTCTGCTTGTTCCCCTTCCTTTTCTATCAGCAAATATGTTTCAATCCTGTGGAAAAGCATATGCTTCATTTAGTTCTCTTTCACACATATCATGACAGTGACTTACTTATTTCATTAATTCATGTGGCAAAATTCTGTATGATGGTTTGAAATATTTCAGATGACTCATGTTGTTGCCAATATAAAATTCTGCCCTTGCTTTCTCTCTTTGTTTTCAAACAGAAGAAATAACATGTACAAAATTACATTCAAAGAATATTAGGTTACGCAAAATTTAGAAATGCCAGACTTAGAGCTAATAATCACACTATTTTTTGAGATATCTCATCTCATTTGGCAATGGAGTTCTCAAGGGTTTTATTTTCTTACTCTTTTCTAATGCATGGTCAATAGCTATTTTACTGCATGCTAACCATACCTAGTGGGAAAACAGAGTTATTTCAGCCATGGTTTTTGTTAATACTTATGATCACTTCACAGGTCCCAATTCATTTTTCCAGTGCTTTGTGATATGAGGATGTTTCACTCCTGATATTTTTATATTAGACACAAGCAATGACATGCCTTTCTTAGCAATTGTTTTCTTGACAGAGTTTCAATTTTATATTTTAGTTTCCAAAGCTCAGTTTTATTCCTTGTTTCTGATGCTGAAGGTGAGTTTGTTTTCCATCTTTGGAACACTACTAGATTTTGGGATACTGTAAAGAGAATCAGTTTCCATAGCCCTTCTGTCTTTGGCTGAAATTAGAAAGCCTTCCTCAGTTTCAAGTCCCTTTTCACTTCAGCAGTGGATACAAGGAACAGTTGTCCAACAGGAGCAGATAATCCAAAGGAAAAATAAAAAGTATATTCTTATTATGAACACCTAACATAGCCTATTCTTTAATAAGATGATTCAGAGCATTAAATGGTTATAGACTACTACTAATAACTGGAGGTTAAATGGTTTTGTACGTCTTCGAGACAGTACAGATCTTTCAACTTAACTACATTTCCACAATAGTTATTAGAATGCCGTTGAGGCACGTGCTTGTTATCTCTTAATCTTACGTATCCCCCATTATCAGAGCACCTGATTACCACACAGTCTGTAGTTGCTGTCTATTTCTCACTTTAACTGATACTAAATTAATCAGCTTTTCCATGATAGCTTGCTTTCTCCTGTTGGATTAACTAAAGGTGATAGATAAATCTGTACAAACTTGGAAGCAGAAGATTAAGTTCTGTTTTTGCTTTTCATTCACTTGTTACATGCTTTTAGGAAAATGGTATCACCCACATGCTTAGTTGCTTAATCTGTAAGACCAGTATCAAGCCTTTTCTCATGATGCTCTGAGGTTTCTATAAGTTTCAGTAACAGAATATAGTTATTACTATATTAGACTAAAAATGTTCCACTTTACCATTCCTTATTATTACTATAGTTCCTCCATCAATAACAAACATTCTTGTTTTTCATCTCACTAAAAATATTCATATTTTGCTTTGAACCCCATTACATTCAGTGTGGATTAAATTTAGAATAAAGCACTTAACAGTTTTAAAAAAAAATTGAAAAAATTATGTTCTAAAATTAAAAAAGAACAATTGTTTAGGTTGGGGTTTTTAGTTTTTATTTGCTATAACTAGGGGTGAATTTGAAGATTAACAAGAAGATCTGCTGAGAAATTGCTTTTCCATTGGCATAATTAAGAATCCACCTTGTTGGACTAAGAGTCAAGTCTTAATTGTTCACAGAATAACTCCAAATAGTGTAAATATGTGAAGGCAAGGCAGCCAAGACCTGGTTGGTGTAAAACTATAATTACATCATCTGAATTGTAAAAAGCAGGGAATCCTCAGGTGAGGAGAAAACTGCAAGTTCTTGTCTTGAGCTGTGAATTCTGAACAAATTCATGAAAGCTCAAGCCTATGAACAGAGTTGTGTGTAGCTGATTAAGCCATACAGTCAGTGAAAAAAAGCTGCAAAGAAGACTGGTGTCACCATATCAGTTTTGATCATGGATTCTCCTAGCAGTCCATGTTGATTCACTTCATATTAGCAAACTTTCTAAAGCAGCACACAGAGGTTTTTCCCAATCAGCTGGTTCAGTTATTGGGGAATGCTTCTGTCTTGCATATGTACAGCCTTGTAAACATAAAAATGATATGAAGCCTCCTTGCTTCAGAACCAGTGCAGTAACTATTGGCTGTGAGTGCACGTATATGACTGTGATTCTACATGCTTCTTTTTCTTATTTGACTTTAAATCAGCATTTGTACCAAAGTAAAGAAAGATAAGAATAAAAGAAGATGGAATTTCAATTATTATTTTATTTGCTTCACTGGTTGCTATTTTATAATTGAATTGCATTTTAAATTTCACATGCAAAATGTTCAGGCTGAGACACAAGCACTGCACTACCTATTCCAATGGAAATTTGAATTTTTATCTCATTATACGTCGAAAATTCAAAATGTTTATCACACTAGACATTTTTACATTAGAAGCTCCCACTCTAAATTCTAATCTCTTTTGTGTTTCAGAATAATGCCTATAGGAAATCTATAATGTTTTTATATTACTGCAATTTGTTCTCAGAAAGTCTCAAACCTTGTTAAAAAAAAAGATGCAAAAATTGCAATTATATTAACAATTAAAGTCAGCATCCTACACAAGGCCAAACGTAAATGGTAATCCACCTAACCTTTAAGGCTTTCCACATTATCTCTTGCATGTAGAAATGTTGAAAGCCTAACTATACTACAAAAATAGCCTTTGTGTATGGAAATTGTCAATGTTTTTTGGCAGAATGTGAATGAAATCATTCTGTGAGGAGCTGGAAGTTGGACTTGATGATTTTATAGACCCCTTCCAAACTCAAGATATTCTATGGTTCTATGATATCAGCAATATGGAAATGTGTGCCTTTAAGTGTAAAGGACTTGGTGGGCCTTGTTTCAAAATAATGCAGTGTCATCTCACTACTTGTATTTAAGCCTTGCACCAATTATTATAATAACTTTAAAAGTAGTCATCTTCCACGTGGGAATGCAAAAGGCAGAGAAATAACAAGTGTGCTGGTTCACTGCTGCAAGCCTACGCAGAAGCAAACCTGGTCTGACAGTCAGGAGAGCGCTGAGCATTCATTGCTTCTCTGGAAATAATGGATGTTTTGCCGTCTGTTCCTTTTAGAACCGAATCCGTTCAGCTCATAAGTCAAGGGCTGAAATGTATTTAGAACAGTGGTAACAAAATCAGTCCCCTACCATGAGGTCACTTTTTGATGAGTCACCATCTAGTCCCAGAGACGTCATCCTGCTCTACACAAGAGGTAATTATTGCCAACAGGAAAGGGGACCAGTAAGTGGAATATGTAATTATAAGAGTTGGTGTATATATTGAGGGGGTGTTTAGCTTGTTTTGGAAGCTACTAAAGTACATGAACTAAGATCACTAACCAAATTGCATCGATAGTGACGTGCTAGAACCGCAACGGACTCTTTTCTCAAGTGTTTTTTACTCCATTATTCCCCAGTTGCTGTGGCTCCAGATGAGTTTGGTTCCTGAGAACAGCTAATTTCCTGCATTTCTGACATTCAAGCCAACAGAGATCTGCATGAAAGTGAGTTTATAACTGGCTGTTAGTGATGTAATACACAAAAAAGCCAGACCTTTATAGATGCTAAGCATTTGGTCCCTCCAACACATCTATGTAGCTATTGTTGGTCTACAACATTGTTTCTTCATTTATTACTTCTGTTCATGTTATACTGTATATTTTAAGACCAGCCTCCATGCAGGATGTAATTTTATTCACTCATTAATTAACTCACAAATATTAGTAGTATTATCAACTCTACTAAATGAGAGGAAAATAACATTATAGTCTGATTAATTCATATGCTTAGTATCAGAAAGGAGACATTTCCAATGCAAGAAGCCAAGTCCAACACTGATAGCACCTGGTCTGAACACTACATGATGCAGAAATCTGAAGCAGGTTTTTCACATGCAGTGCTTTAGTGCATACAAAATACTTTTGGAAGGAAGAAAATAATTGTGTGTCTTTGACAAAGAACTCTCTCCAAGCGGTTCAGAATATAGCTTATTTGGGAGGACCAGGTGCATTTCAGACTAGTACATAGTATTTTGAACAAAGATTCTTCAGGAGGATTTTCAATAAATATTGAAGTGCTTAGAAATGATGTTTTGCAGGATATGAAATAGAGACAAGTATTCACTGTAAGACTGGGATGCACAGGAGAATCAGGTAATTTTTGTTCATTGATCTTGTCATTGGCAGCAGTTACTGAGCTTCTGTATCTGGTACAGAACGTAAGGAAGAGCACATCTTAGGACAGGCTCCTGAGAGATTTTTTTCAGAGAGATTTTCAGAGATTCAGTTGCCCTTGACCCTGGGCAACTGAATTTCAGCTACATCACTGGAATGGTTTTTCTAGCAGAAGCACAGGAGAGTGAGGCTCATTGTCTCAGTTTCACAGCACAAAAGGATGGCCAGAGCATTCTTTGAGAGCCAAGTCAGAATGATTCCACCAAGCAAGAACAGTCCATTGTGCTAAAATCTAATTAGCTAATCTACTAGTCCTGGCACCAAACTAGAATGATTCTCTTCCATCCAGGATTCCCCTTTCAAAACACTGCCAACATAGGCATCCTAAATATCTCTTTTATCCTTTGTTGTCCTGCTACTAATAGAGAAAGTGAGAAAATAATCACTGATTATGAACTGAACCAGAAAGAGAAAATAAAATGGCATCAAATTATTATACTTTTCATTGAACCCTCTTTCCTCCTTTCATCTATTATGTTTTTGCCTAATAACAGATGTTTCAAGAATACTTTTTAATAGGTACTTTGTGGTGTGGGCTTTCAACATTTAATTATGTCAGAAGGAGACATCAGGGAAAGAATCAAAAGACATGGTCAGAGGTGAAAGGCTAGAAAAGAAGTGAACTTTAATTTAATAAGTAAAATTGACAGAGAACTAAGACCAGATTAAATATTCAAAGGGCAGAAAAAATTCCAGATAGATGACAAAGGATTATACATCCACTTGCCATACCTGCAGGAACACAGCTTTTTATTAGGGCTTGATAAGAAAAGAATGCCTCTGCTCTATAATTTTCCTCTGGCATTGAAGTCATCTAGCCTGAACTTCCCATCTGTACATACAAGGACACCTTTTCATTGCATGCAACTTCCCACCTAAAACTTGGGAAAAGTTTATCCCTTATCAGCTGGCTGTCTGTTAGTGTTTTCTTAACTTCTTAAATCTTAATACAAAAAATCTGTATTATGTCCTTTCTTCTATTTCAATCATTAAAGTTATGCTGATTACATGTTAACTGCATGAATTATTTACATTATATTATTTTATAAGTCAGTTCTTTGAAATGTTTTGGTTTTCTGATACTGTTTCAGTGAACTCTTTGTTCCCAGTTTCTTAATGGCTTGACAAACACATTTACTGTGCATGCAGGTAACAACTAAAAATGGTGTCTTGCAATTCCCACTATTCAATAAAACCAAATGATTCACATAATTCAGAGAGAGACGTGATATTGCAGTTTTACTCAATGATATATTCCTGTTGACTTCAGTATAGCTAAAGGCAGAATAGATTGGCAGCCTCTGAAGCCAGCAAGACTTTTTCAAAAGAACATTTTGATATCAGGAATTGTCAATTTTTTAAACCAAACTGTTCCCTAAGCTGAAACTTGTAGAAAAGTATGTTTTGACCAAATTCACAAAATCAATTTTCTAAGTTTTAAAACCAGCAAAGCTTTTTATATTGCATTTTTATTCTATTTCTTAGTTTGGAATGATTTTCATTTTTAATATTTTATTTAAAGAGTTTGAAAACATGAATATCAGCTTTGAAATGTTTCTTATCAGTTGTATCCAACTAAATGTTCCAGCTTAACCAAACTGACAGTCTAGGGGTTACTTTTGCTTGAAAACTTAAAATACCTTGCCTGGATTTGGAACAGGAGATTTCAAATGTAAAATGCTTATATGACAGAAAAACATTTCCCTACATATCTCTAGTGGTTAGTGGTGCCCCCAGAGGACAGGAAAATACCAGTAATAAAATAAACAGTATTTTGAATATAGAAGTAATGACAAATCAGAATGAGTGGTGTGACTCTTAACTGAGGGCTAGAGAAGCTGATTTATAATTTAAACAGGGAATTCAGCAAGCTCTTTACTCGCAAGGAACACTTTGACTATTGTGCCCTTTTTTAAAGGATGGATGAACAATTTGTGGGTTATGGATATTTTCCTTGCCAGCTGTTATTTATCATTGTCAGATTTACTTGCTTGATAAATAAAAACATATAATGGTTTATCATATAATTCAGATGAAAGCACTAATTATGATGAAACAGCAATGCCTTTAGGGCAAGAGGAACAAAAAAGACAGAGAACTGTTTTATATAATACAATAACAGCTTTCTTGCTGCATCTTTCACTTAACAAAGCTAAAACTACAGCTCGCTGAAGCTGGAATTTCTGTAATTTCTGCCTGAGGGGAAGTCTTCCACAGAACTGCATTTACAGATCAGGTGTTACACAAGTTTGTTCTCCAAGAAATTGTACTTCAGTCTTTTCAATTGTTCTAGAATACTATTCTTTCCTTTTACTGTCACTGTTCCATCAATTAGTGCTCAAGAAAGATTCTGCCCCTGACTAGGTGGATGCTGTTAGTTCTGCTTGAGTGGGGGAAAAGAATCTCCATCAGCAGAATCACCTTAAGTACTTTAATGTCTATGCTTACCTTCCAGAATACAACTCTACTCACTTATAACACAATGATCCTTCAATTTTTCTTGTTTTCTGGAATTAATTCAGAAGATCTTTTTGTTGAGCAGGTATCATGCAGTGCTTTGAGATAAAACAGCCCATCTTATCTCTTAGGCAGGTAGACTGACGGCTTGGATCAGGTTTTCTAGGGTAAGGATGGAAAGTTACTTGGGGCTGACTTCAGCTGCTGTGCAGAGACAGCTGGAAAAGGGCAGCCACTGTCACTAGAGAGGCCTCCACTGCTGTCTATGCCAAGGTGCTGCAGAGTTGGCATAAAAGATGTTTTGTTACTTCTTCTCCTATATTGTGGGCATCACTGTGTTTGTGAGCTGCCTATGCAGATGAATTAGCTGTGTAGCATTAGATCACAGAGTCACCTTTGAGATGGTGTTTAGTACAGCTCAGTGATTTCCTTCTGCTCTGTGTAAGTCTCTGCTATGAAGCTTTAATATGGTTAAGAATTGGTTCTCAAAGTTGGTGCTCACATCCATCAAAAAGTTTGTAAACTTCTTTGTGTTTTGTAAGTGATGCTTTCACTGCAGGATCTGTTAATTGTCACAGAGAATACCTGATTTCTCTGCTTACTTGACTCTGTGAATGAGTCAGAAGTGAGCTTGTTAAATTTCATTTGGTTCTATGAGTAGATGCAGTACAGATTTACCTGGGCATAGAATATATTTGGTTGATTCAATAATCAAAGGTAGCATAAAATTTGTTCACTTAATCAAAGGGATGTGCAGTCTTCTGAAAGTCCTGAGGTCAGCAATTTATTGAATGAGATGTTATTGTGTTTGAAAGGATAAACTCTGTACCATCCATCACAGAGAAAGCGTGATTAATTAATATGCTTAGTATCAGAAATGAGACATTTCCAATGCAAGAAGCCAAGTCCAACACTGATAGCACCTGGTCTGAACACTACATGATGCAGAAATCTGAAGCAGGTTTTTCACATGGTTTGCCACTGAAGTTTCTGACTAAAATCACAATAGAAGCTCAAGTGAAATGTCCCTAACATTTAACTAAAATAGCAGATGTGGCTGTAAGGGTAACTAGGGAATTTGGTTTTGTTCTCCTTAAAATGCCAAAAAAAGGAGGTTCAAACCCCTCTCTATTGCTTCATTCAATTGCTCTATTTCAATGTAGCATATTCCATTTGAAAACAGAACTTTGGATTCATGTAGGTCTGATATTACTTTCTTTATGAGACAAAGTTTCAAAAGATTAAAAGTGCCCTGTCTAATTTCAAATTTATATTTAAGTCTTAAAATTATTTCTTTTCCCTATGGCATGCCATGGGGAGCATATGGCTGCATACAATCGTGTTCAGGAGCTTAGTTTAATGTTTAAATCAACAGGCCAAGAGTTTACACCTTTAAAGTTGGAAACTATAGGAGATCAAGTCTTAGATGATCAAGGTAATCACTCTCCGTGCATCAGTGTGCTCATCTGTTAATGCACACTACTATTTTCTCTGCAAAGTAGATAAGTGGCGAGGAAAAACAGTCTCATGATACGGATTCAGAGCTGGTTTACAGTCTTCAGGATTTGCTGTAGGGAAGATCTCTGTCAGATTAAAACAGTGCTGGAATTCATCAGACAAAAAAAAAGTAATTTCTGATCTCTGCATGCTCTCTATATCCTCTCAACAGTCAAATTCAACTCAGTGCAGTTTGATTTGCCATTTTTCTGAGCAGGAAATCATGAAGTACTTCATGTGACTAGATACATATTAATCTACAACTGAGAATATTTACTTTTACTCTGTAACTTTGATTAAAAGACCAAAGCATTTGTTCTACAAACTGATTTGTGCAACAAAGGATGGAATCTATGCCACATTTCTAATTTAATAATGAAAATGTATCTGTTAACTTCAGAGAGAGTAGTTATGTGCTTAAAATCATGTGCCTGTTCAAATATGTTGTTTTTCAAGGCTTGCATATATAATACTTACCTTAGTTCTCTTTAAATGGCCGAACTGGTAAGAACACTAATTCTAAGAGTATCAGTCTGGAGTTCTTCCTAGCACTCAGGCATCTGCTCAGACTTCAGACTGAAGAACTTCTTAGCTCATACTAAAATAATAACACTAGCAATTGCAGCCTCATTGTTCCTTGACAGAAATCCTTTGAAAATCTTGTCAGGAAGAACTCCTTTTATCTCAACAAAAACATAACACACAAGTTCCCTGCTCTTAACCCTGGGATGCTTTAAGAAGAATCTAGTCTTGTCCAATTGCAGTATTATTGACAAGTGAAAGCTTTTTTTGTACTTTGTAATGCCTTTAAAAGCAGCACAAACAATATTTGTCCATATAGAACAAAACCTTCCCAACTGATCCTTGCCATTACATCTCTTTAGACTTGTAGAATTTGTCTAACAGAGAATGGAAGATTGTTTCTATGCCAATCCAGAGTTCTGTCTGAAGTTGGACACAAAATTGAAATAGAAAGGGCTTAAAATATTTTTCATAGCTGGTCTGTTATATAGAAACATACTTTCTAAGAAGAAAATTTTAAGCCCTGCAGCACTTACTAACTAAGGGGCATTGCCTTAGTATCAAGGGACAGAGAAAAGGGAGACTGTCTGTGCAGTAATAAAGACCTCCTTTTCTAGGAGTTGGATTCTCTGTCCCAGCACAGTATCAGCTGGGCCTGAGTTTCCTTCCTTTCTGATATCCTTAGCAACCATTGTCTTAGAGTGATCCATGTAAGAATAGACTAAATGACTGAATCAACCATACAGTTCACTTTTCTCACCATCAGAGGAGGAAAGTACAGATATTCACTGCCACTAAGCATCAATTTCCTGCACTCTTAAGTTACAGTTCAAGTGAGAAGTAGCTGATAGAGCTTGGAACATATTCATTAGTATCAATGTTCAGACTTGAACATATTCATGCCCCGTTTGTCCCAATGATTCTTTGGCTGCAAACTGTTCTTTCATTTCCTTCCCATTTCTTCCTTTTTACTTGATTTCTCTTTTTACTTCTGTTCTTCTATTACTTCTTCCTTTTATTCTCTCTTCTACCCCCCTTTTTTCTGTCACTAAAAACTAAAAACCCTCGCTCTCAGCTTCTTTCAGGCAATTTGAGATTGTTTTGTGCAGTACAATCCCTGCCCTTTACGATCTTCCTGCAAATCCTAGAGTACCTGGAGCTCTTACTTCCTTAGAGAGCTCCACAGAAAGAGTCCAGTTAGTATTCTTCTTTCCCCTCTTGTTCTGCAAGCCAGGGCATGCCATAATGTCTGCCCTTGATTTCAACTTGAGCCTGTTTGGACACTGAAGAGCACTAATGGCAGTGATGAATTGGAAAAAGTCCTTACCATGCTCAGGTCAATTAAGGTTTATTTGTACACATGGGCCCTGACACCTGTATGGACAAACATTGTTTGTGCTCCCTGAAAAAGCATCACAAAGCACAAAAAAAGCTTTCGCTCATCAATAATGCTGCAATTGGACAAGACTAGATTCTTCTGAAGGCATTCTGAGGTTAAGAGGATGGGAACATTATGTTTTTGTTGAGAAAGAAAGAGTTCATCCTGACAAGATTTTCAAAGGGTTTATGTCAAGGAACAGTGAGGCTACAAGTGGGTTATTATTTTTGCATGAGCTAGGGAGTTCTGAAATCTGAGCAGATGCCTGAGTGCTGCATTTGAAAAAGGTGCCATTAAGCTTTTGTAACACTAATGTAGTATTAAAGTATGTAACATTATGCAGGAATTAAAATACTTGCAAAATTATTTCCATGGAAAAAATATTTTGATTGTCTAGTGTTTGTCTGTACATGCATCAAAATTGGATGGTGTTATAAATTGAAAAATAAATTTAACATCAGTTTTACGAGGTGAGAGTAGTTCTAAGGCAAAATGCTAGTAGAAGAAAGAAATAGCCATTTCATATAGGCTCTGGTTCTAGAGATGTTAAAATGACTGTTTCAATATCATCTGATAATCTTTACCTGGTGAAAAAATGCATGAATTCTTCTCATAGCTTCTGGAGAATTTTAACAGAGACTCTGTCTTCATATTTCTTTTATTTATGTTTTATAGATGTATTTTCCCCATGTCCTTCTAAACTTTCTAGATAGAAGAAATTAGCTACGTTTGGCTGTGGCAATCGAAACATGCAAGTCTGCCTGGTCTGCAGGTATCTGTTTTGGCCCTCTTCCTAGCACATACCTTAAGTCAATCATGCACTTTTTACTCTTTATTTTATTCAGTTTGCAATAAAAATATGACAACAACATTGTAGATATCAGTGAGATTCCAGTCAGGAAATTCTTATTATTCTGATATTCCTTCCCTCATGAACTGACTTCCTATAGTGCTACCAACAGTTAATAATTTGAATTGGGGAAGAAATAATTGCTGAGGATTTCTTCTTTCTTAGAAATCTCAAACTGAATTTGGTTAGAGAAAAAAAATTAAATTACTTTGACCATGCTAATCTGCTGTTCTCTACATTTTTAGGATGGCGCATACAGATCAACTGGTCATGATTCCCCTTCCCTGTATCCTCTCTTTTGGAATGTGAAAAGACCAAGTCCAGCACTAATTCTCAATTCAGGTGTAATTGGCATGCTGGGATTTTTGAAAGTCATAATTCATCTTTCTTCTTTAGGATGATTTTCCTTACAAGTTCTGTAACATGGGGTCTTATTTCTTCAACAGAGACAGTAGAGTCCCAGGCCTTTACTACTTTCCCATTGGGGTCCACCAGATATTTCCAGAAGTTCCAGGTTGGTTCTTCTCCTGTAGAATCTACAGGGAAAAAAAAATAAATAAATACTAGAAAACCACATTAGCCAACTCCTCAAATGTCAATTTGATTAAGCTCCCAGAGGAAGAAGGAATGTAAAATTAAGAGGAAGTTCAGACTGAATAAGATTAATTTTCTGACAGACAGGGAGCTTTAGCTAGACAGTAGGCCCTTGGAGACTAATGGAAACAGAGAAGCTTGAGACAGAAGAAAGCAGGATAAAACAGAGTTGAAGTGTGTGAGGGCAAGGGTGTGTGTGGCTATACAGATACACCTGAAACAGTAGAACACTGATAAGAGTACGGGATTTGGAATAACAATGTATCTGTACCAGGACTGATTACTTGCTTATCCAGAATTTTCCCTCCAAAAGCACCCAGTATCATGTGCTTTGGATGATTGTTCCAAGAAATGCTACATGAAGAAATAACAAAGTAATTGTTTCAGGTTTCCACCTAATTCCCATCTACCACAGTTTCCCCCTCCCTAATCACATACTGGTTTACATGACTCACACTCTTACCCTTTACTCTTCTTCTATGTGACTAACAAAATTT
Organism: Atrichornis clamosus; assembly: GCA_013400975.1. Classification (NCBI taxonomy): domain Eukaryota; kingdom Metazoa; phylum Chordata; class Aves; order Passeriformes; family Menuridae; genus Atrichornis; species Atrichornis clamosus. The sequence continues at coordinate 11,658 of WBMZ01016910.1, read as the reverse complement.
TCAGGACTTTCAATTAGAACAGGAACCTCATCCCACTAAAAGCACAAGTACAGACTCTACAGACAAATTAGCTTCTTTTTTTCCCACTGATTATACATTGGGCAACACCTCGTAAGTAATCAGAAGTTATTTCAGAGTATCATCAAGACACAGCCAGACCTACACTTTTAACAATGTTGTCATTGTGCAGCCTTAACACCCAGCCTCCAGCAGCTTCCCCCTTCGGGCGGGCCAACAGGGAAACACAAGTTTTGCAAGCTTCCTGTGACCTGTCTGCAGGAACAACCCTCCTGGGAAAACAGAGATGGAAGGTTGTGGAGAGGATTAAAGGGAAGTTTGGCGAGCAGAGCGATCCATTGCAGACACCTGCAATGAACTGGGCTTGGGGTAGTCAAAAATAATATCAACACTCCTTTGAATTCAGTGGTGTATGGGAAAACACTGTGGTGCTGGAGAGAAGCAGCAGGGATATGGTCCTTGCAGAATGCAGCTCAGGTGATACTGTATCATGTTGGCTTTATTATATTTAATTGCTGGAAGATATTTCCTTCACATTGGGTTAACACTGGATTTTAATTTAGCATTTAAATGGTATTAAGAGCATTTGTTCTGTGCAAGAAAAGTAGTGCCTTGATAGAGAATATCCTGCCTTACAGTGTGTTTTGTCAGCTGGCTGTGAGAACCAGCAAAACCTCTTCAGATCTCCGTGCTGGCTATAAAGCAGATTGGAACTGGAGGAACAATGTACAGTTTGGCTATTCCAATGCTTGGGGAGGAATGAGGAAAGGAGTATTCAAGGACATCTTTTAGTGCCTGGTCTCACTTTTTGGTTAAGTAAATTGTGAGGTGCTTTGCTTCCACTTGTCCTACAGCTCTTGAGATGAATCTTATAAATCCAACCTGCAGCACTCACGCCACAGAAGGAACACTTACAAGGTTGCAAAGAGGAAAAAGGAAGGTCAGGTGTTGTATGCACAGAGGAGAGTATTTCAAGACCTGTATTCCATATAGAGGTTTATTGGACTAGCTTTCACAGGGCATCTGTTAACGATGTGTCTTCATCTCTGGAGATCTTTTTAGAAGGTAAGTCAAAGCTCTTAGAGGTGACAGAGAGAGAAATCATGCCCCATGCAGGAGGAGGGATTACTTGACTTCTGACCTCTTTGAACCTGACAACTCTGTGAACACTATCATAGATATCTTTTTTCCGTTGGATGGTATATTGTGTCAGAGGAATTCCACACGGGAGAAACAACCCTCCAGTGTTCCAGATTACTCACCAATTAAGTATTTGAAGGCAGGAATTGCACCGGCTCCGCTGACTGTAATTTTGCTGAACATAGGAAAGGAGGCACCATAAGTCTTTCGTGCAAAACTCTCGATTTCTTTGTTGGTGTCTGGTTCTTGCTGCCCAAACTGATTGCAGGGGAATGCCAGCACATTGAAATGGTAGGGGCCAAGGTCTCTCTGTAACTGCTGTAAGGCCTTGTAGTGGCTATCTGTGTACCCACACTCACTTGCAACGTTGACAACTAGTGACACCTGAAGAACAAGAGAGATTTAAAAATGTGCTGCACATGTCAGTTTTCCAACAGGTACACTGTAAAGCAGATTATTTAGAAAAAAAAAAAGAATGTCTAGAGAACTGTGAGTGAACGTATATTTAAAACTACATCAAGGTCTGTTCACAATAGGAAGATTTAATATTTCTTTTCTGTATTCCTGTTTGGCAACCATTAAGATAATCAATAAACTGCTAAACAATCTTAATTTTCATTTTTCAGAGAATTTGTCTTTCTCCATTCTGCCTTTTGGACAGTTTCTAAGCATATTTAAGAAGTGACCATGCAGATAAGACATACCAAATTGCATGAAAAAAACCTTGCAAATTAATGTATTTTTTGTTGTTTATTTATCTGTTGTGAAGCATTTGCTCTGCTGCATTGTTCCTTGCAGAGAATTCAGTGCCCATACAGAACTGGCTGATCCATTTGTCATTGCTAGTGTAGCTGTCTTGACCTGGAAGTTAAAAGCAGCAATTACAGAATCTTGGGTTTGTGCAGTACGGGCTGTAAAATTTCCCATCATTTCTAGAGTAAATCCACTCAGTTGTGACAAAATGACAACAGTTTTTGCACAAAGGTTTACTGCCTCAATTAGAGACTCCAAGAAGTGAAGACTGCCCACTATCCTTTAGTTATTCCTGCAGTGGATCATGTTCAATGCAGTGTGCATCGTGTCACTCACAGATTAGCACCAGGCACGTGTCTGCCAGCATGGATCCAGCTGGCAGGAAGCTGTCACAGGCAGGTGAGCACTACAGCAACACAAAGGCTTGTGTGGAACACATTCCACCAAGCATTTTTGGGGAAAATCAGGTGACCTAACCCTGAACTGACACTTTACAGGTTCTCAAAGCCTTGAAAATATTTTATCCTTAAATAACTTAGAGAATTTATTTTTAGAATTATACTTTTTATTATTCTCAAGAATTTTTTAAGTTGCTGCTCATTCTACATAAATTGGTCCATTCCAATACTTTCACACAAAATATAAAAATATCTAAGAAAATAGGGTGTGTCAAAAATTATATTATATGAAAAATAAGTGACTACATGTCCACAGTGTTTTTAAGACCAGAAAACAAACGGCCATATAAAAGCACATACCTGGGTAAGGTATGGGATCATAAAACAAAATGTGTAGAAAGGGTAGGAATGAGTAAAGAAAAAGCTAAGGGGATGCTGGTGTCTGTATTTCTTACATTAAACATTAACACTTACTTTATGTATATTCTACCTTGTATAGGTACATGCTATCATGGAACACACTGAGTTGGAAGGGACCCACAAGGATCATCAAAGCCCAACTCCTGAATTTAAAGTGGATTTGGAGTGGCACTGTTTTCCCTGGAAGGCAGGTAATCTTACAAAGCACAAGTTGGTGCAATCTTCTTTGTGGTGTAGTGTGTCAAGAGGATACAATCTAAGCAACCCCTGTACACTTGCATATAAAATATGACCTGCAGCCATCTAGCTAACCTCCAAATTATCACTTTAATTCAGACAACATTTACAAGCTCTGCCTGAAATTTTAAATTCAGTCTACTAAAACATCCAAAGATACAGCATATAATTAGATTTTTTTTTTCAGAGAAGAGGTATCATGTATTTATTATATATTTCTATTGCAGACTGTCAGCATTTCAAATAGAATTTATATATTGGACATAAAAAATAACTATTGGCAGTTTTGTTCTTTTCAAATAATCTGATTTACCAAGCATAGGGATAACTGTAATTTAGTATGAAGTAAAGATAAATTGTACCACTTAGAGCTGAAATCACATGTAGGTCTTTCATATGAAATTTTAGAAGCTTTTTAAAATATAGTTTAAGATTTGGCATTGTCATGATGCAGAAGCATTCATACACCTTATTGAATTTACCTCTACTGGTCCTTTATCCCAGATAGAAGGGTAATGTGAGAATTTGTTGCTGGAGGTTTGGAGGAAATAAGGTTGTGTAGGCATCGTGTTCATATTAAAACAGATATGAAAGATGACTTGCCAGTGAAAACAACCAAGTTTTTATAACTTTGACTTGATTTTAAGTAAAAAGAGGGCTTTAAGGAATTCACCCAGAAAGAAACAATAATTTTAATTTACAGCTGTTTAAAACCAGTGACTGCTTGGCATGGTGGTGAAAGGCTTGAGAGCTCAGTTCAAATAGGGCAAACTTCCAAATATACTACCCCATAATAGCTGGAAATTATATGCTGCATTTCTTAGGATGGCAGACACATTATGCTTCTCCTTTTCCTTAGAAAAATGCATTATCTGTAACTGAATTCTCCATTGCTGAACTCCATAATATAATAGTGCAAACCTCTTAAAAATATAACTAACATATCGAATGAAAACTTTCATGATTTATTGGTATTTCTTAAGGAATGTTTAAAATGATTCTTTAAAAACCCTTATTGAGCTCTTTCAAGTGTCTGGTACTAGAAGTGATTTAATGTGATTTTTTTTGGTCTGTATTTTATTTTTAATAAATAACAGTCACTCTTTTTGTTCTCATGTAGGGCTGTACTTTGACTTCTTACAACTATTAATGATTTAAACGGAGTTCGATATGCCTGACTTTAGGCTCTGAGAGTGCAAGTCAAGCACACCACCTAGTGTGCAGTGCAAACAGTTCAATGGACCTCACAAAAATGATTTAATTTCAGCTGAATTCGGTATTAGCTTAACACTATCCTTTCCTTCCCTTTGCTTAGAAACCCCATGCATTCTAGTAGTGAACTCATTTATTTAACACTGCAAAAGCTTTTCCTGCTTTACTTAATGTTTACACCAGCGTGCTTCCTTAGGGAAAGATGCCTGGACAGATTTAGGAATCTGATCTCAGCTTCAAGTAACCCTTTGTGGATCTTTCAGCAGCTACAGTAGAGACTTGGGTTTTTAAACCCAGAGATTCTTAACTGGTTCCGTCTGACTGATAGGAGAACCAGCCACAAGTGTCAGATTGCACCAACTCACTGAGCTGTTACCTTCATGGAAAACCCAGCAATATTAGGGCAATAGTTCAGGGGCTGTGCTCTGCATTTATCCACAGTAACGCCACGTTCTTGGATTGCAGCGAGCTCTGGTCCAAAGTGACAATAATTACTTTCAATAATAATACTTAGCTAAAAATAATACTTAGATTGTTATAGTGTCCAATGCTTTTGCATGATTATAGTACCTTTGGTTCAAGATTTCCCAAGGCACTGCAGTGACACTGCTCAATTCCACCCCAGCACACTGTACTTAGCTGGGTGGTAGATTGGTACCATTATGTTGAGATAGGCGTAAACACAGCAGGGAACAGTTGATGTTTGGGAGTTCTGACTCCCAAATAGGTATTATTTTTGGTAAGAATACAGCCTCTTACAGCACACCAGATTCAGGTCACAAAATAAAAGATAAGATTATTGAAATAGATTAGATAGGAAACTAATCTTGTTTGAATCCTCTTGATTCTTGTCCAGCCATCATCACTGCCCTTCATTTTTAATGTAGATGGGTCAACATAGGTATAGTAGCATGGAAAAACCATTTAAGGATGGCCTTCTCCACAACAAAGTAAACCAGACAGTTTTTTGAGCAATAATTCTCCCTTTCTTTACTATACAACAGAGGGTAATTGTGGTTTGTATCAAGATACACTCTAATAAAAACTGAATTAATAGCAATCAGTCCTATTTTTCTTACTACGAAAAAATTGTTTCAATGAACTGAATACACAAAAATTTATATTAATAATGAAGAATGATTCTGTGAGTCATGAACTGCACTAATTTTTTATACTTATCATGGCTCTTGTGTTTTTATGATTAGCTGACTTTATTAATTTTTTGTATAGTCTGGAAGCCTTTGGATTTTTTCAGTTCCTAGTTAATTTCTTGACTACCAATTAAGTAGTTATTTAAACAAATTAGTTGAGCGACTGAATTGAAGAAAATGTCTTCTCTACATCTGCCAGAACACTTAAAACTGGTAAAAGCTGGTTTAGCAATTAGCAGCCTATTGTTCCAGGAGCTGACTAGTGACTCACTTTCTTTAAAACACCACCAGCACACACGTAGTGCTTTAATATTATTTGCTTTCTCGTAATAGCTTTAAAATATTATGATAAACCTACGCCTTAACATTACTTCTCTAACTGCAGATTTAAGCAAGTTTATTTTAAGAAATAAATGGGAGTTTTAATTAACCTTTTTCTATCTTGATACTGAGTTCTGACAACATAATGACAGAAAGGGATGTGTTTTATTGCTGTAATTTTCTTTAAAATTGTGCACATGCATTATCAAAGAGCAGCTAACCTGAACATTAATAGTATTTCTGAATGCAAATCTATCTTTTATTCCATACAGAAGCTGATTGTTGCTTTTTTGGAATAAACTATTCCATGTGGCCTAGCAAAGATCAAGGAATACCATTCATCAGTGGTATTATCTTTCCCAGGTATGGCTCTAGAGCTCTCCTTTATGAAACCAGTCATGCCTCGAGGATGGCCTGGAATCATAGCAGTGGGATACAGGCACACACCTGGAACCGGCCTATTCAGATTCCAGATCAGACCCTGCAGCTTGTTCCAGAGGGGATGAACACCTACAGCTCTCTGTGGAGTGGCTGTGAGGAGTTCTTCTGAGTTCCCCCTTAAATCTTCTCCATGTGGATTCTGACCCTGAGATAGAGAAGCTACAGGTCATATTTGCTTATTCAGATTTGCAGATGATGTGCAGACAAAACATGCCCCAGTAACAGAATTTATTGGCAGAGCCTTTGGAAGGAACTCATTAAAAAAGCACAAATATTGCTCAATATTAAACAGCTTCCATGGTTTTTTCCAACACAGATATTTGAGTGTGCATGGGATCAGTTCTGCTGTATCTGAATTATGAATGGAGGGGATGAGGACTTTGACCAGGTAAGATTTAGACCTCTTATTTGGTCCAAATCCACCAGTATCCCTTTCTGCTGAGCTCAAGAAAATGTACATCTCCCCATATGCCCTCTGTGTCTTCCTGCCAAAGTTTTAGTGACCTGCTGCTGTGGACCAGTGAGCTCAGACACCCGAGGTGGGGAAAAGGGAAGGTGGAAACACAAAGCTGGAGAAAAAGGGTGAAAGTGAGAAGTGCCCTATTTGGGCATCAGCTAAGGTATTGGACTGCCTGGCTGTATCACAGATATGTCACCTGAGTGCATTTGTGGGATGTTGATTTTAGCTTCTGTAATTTGTGAACAGGGCTATAAGAGCTTATAGTATTAAGTATAATCAGTGTGCTAAGTTCTCCTTTCACTCTTCCATAGGTATTGACCATCTTTCCTAGATGATCAAACCAGTTAAAAAAAAATAAAAATCAAGTTATAGTAAAAGAAACTATTTTAAAATGGTATGGTAAGCTCTGCCTAGAAATCCTTAATGTAATATGTAAATAAAATTTAGAAGACATCATAAAAGTATATGTGTCTATGTGCCCTTCTTCATATTGCTGTCACACTAAAAAGTGAAAGAGGAATTGCATGATATTGTTACGATTTCCCTATACTCTGATACTAAAATAATTACTTTCTAATGTCTGTCACATTTTTACTAACTATGGTGAAATCTGTTAACTCCATTACCCACTGATTGGATCTCTTTTATTCTTAATGTAGGATATTAAAAACGAATGGGATTTCGGTAAGAATAACATTCAAGAAGTCATGCAGTTAAAAGGCAAAAATAAGCTCCAAAAGTAAGTTACACAAAGACACAAACTTTCTGATCTTCCAACTGAACAGGCAGAATCCAGAGCAATCCATCCTGCTGCACGAACGGCAGGAGGGCAGCATTCCCCGCCTGCCACGTCTACAGGCAGCAGGCGCCTGCACCAGGAGAAGACGCGGAGACACACAGGGGTTAGACTGCAAACGAAGAGGATTTATTGACATTTATTGGATTATTCTCCTTTATTGAAGAGGAGCCTGTATTAGCCAGAGGTGTTCGATAAACGGCAGTGGGTCCCCGGCCGCACGCAGGGAGCACCCATCAAAGAGTGAGAAGCCCAGACCCACAGGCGTGTGTGCACCCACGCTCTGAGCACTCTCCACCCGCGCTCGCTCCGCGGACATGCAAGGAGTGGCTGGTTAGTGAGCCCGGGCGAGAGCCGCCCATCCCCGCGCGGACTTACCGAGCCCCTGTACTTCTCCAGAGACACTAGCTTGCCCCTGATGTTTACAACTTTGAAAGTGTAAAAATCAGGCTCTTTCTGCCGCGTAGCGGAAAAGGCTAAGAGCAGGAGCGCTGCAATCGCGAGGAGCATGGCTAAAGGGATGAGGAGGACTTTGAGGAAGGAGGAGGCAGGCTGGTGCTCCACACTGCCCTCCGGATCCAGCATGCTGCACGGCCGACTGCCCGGCCCGGCCGCCGCTGCCGGAAACCACTCGGTGCTGCAAACGGGCCTTTTGCGGCACTCCGGGAGCTCTGTCCGCACCGGACTGCGCCAGGACGCGTTCCTGGAGGATCCACACGCTCTGAAATGGAGTATTTCAAGGTGGAAGTGGTGCACTGAATAAGGCCGTTTATGGTTTTAAAGTACTAGTTGGCTAAAGAACGATATGGGGGATGCCAGTCACAGAATCACAGAACATTCTGAGTTGGAAGGGATCCACAAGGATCATTGAGTCCAGCTCTTAAGTGAATAGCCCATACAGGGATCAAACCTGTGACCTTGGTGTTATTAAAGAACCTGCTTTAACCATGTCCTAGGAAAAGAAGGTATGGAGTTGTGATTTTTGATGGATTTGCGAGTGCATTTTTAGCGCACTAACTGTAGCATCTCGTAACTACAGTGTAACGTCAAAGGATAGCAGTGGCTTGGTTGCTACTGGTTACTGAGGCGAGTGCTCTGTACAGGAGTCCCAGCACACAGTCAGCAAAACCAGAATCACCAACACGCCACAAAAAACAGCCACATCAACCAGGCCTGCAGTACATTCAGCTCTGCATGCACCTGGCTGGTGAGAAGTGAGTGGCCAGACCACTGGTCTCACAGTGTGAGATGGGAAAAACCACATTACCAGAGGGTCTTTAAGCAAGAAACAGGCATTAAGCATCAGGAACTGAATTTGGTATCAAAGCTTTCAGACATTCAGAGCCAAAACACTGCTTCAGTGCACTGATGTCATTCTTGTCTGCAAAAAACTGCCATTTGTACAGTTTGCTACTATGCCTGCTGGAAGAAAAGGATTTGTACTTATAAAGTAACAACAATAGAAAGCATTTGATGGTCATTGATTTCTTCTTGGACCAAGAAACTGGTCACCCATGGCTACAATTCTTATAGTTCTTGGCAAAGAAAAGCAAAATGCCATGATTTACAGAAAACAATTAAGAATGCCTCCAAGGCATATTGGAAATTTATCTTTTGAAGAGCAAATTACATTTTGTAATCTCACTTTGTGTTTGTTTTTTTTTTTTTTTAAATGAGTTTTGGTAGATCTTTGACATTCTGATTAAATTTGCTTAGGTAATTCAAGCATGACTGGCATTACTGTAAGGGAAGAAGCCATGTATAGCTACTTGAAAAGTTTACTTAGAGTTTTTAAGCATTTCAGATTTTTCACTTTTTAAAATGTATTTCAGCTTAAGTAGACATCCAACATCAAGAAATAGTGTAATATGCTACAAAAATATATAAATGGATAGATGGAAAATCTTCCACCATTCTGTCTATGAGAAAGATACACGGTGGTGGAATCTCAAGTTCTTAGCAGATAAATGGTATTTTCCTGTATATTTTCCTGGATGTAGTATTGACCAAGAACCTTTCCTTTAGATGACAGTCAAGTATGATTTCCTCATTTGGTAAGTAAATTATCTAAGAAGCTTTAGAGTTTCCTTAGACACAGCTGGAGAAAGAGAACAGGGCTTTAATATAGTATATACGTCTGAATAGATTTTTTAAACCTCGTAAATCCTAAAAATAATCTTTAAAAAATAATTCAAATGATAGTCAACATAAGCATTATTTTGTCAGAAAATTAAGAAGAAATTTACAATACACATTTTTAAGGCATAATAATTTAGTAGCCTGGGTATAGGACTAAAAGTGAGGCATCATATTCCAACATGAGACAATCAACTTTTGCTCTAAAAAGGGACTTTGTACAATCTACTTCCTACAGTTTTATGATTATTGTCTCTGATTTCTAGATAAAATTTAGTGGCTTTCAGACTCATATTTTCTCTGACAAACTGAGCCCAGAATCTGAAAGGTTTTGATCACTGGCATTGAATTGGGAATTCTCTAAATAATGGCCAGCTGGCAGTAGAACTCTGTATGCTCTTTTAGTGCCATGTTTCTATACTGCTCCCTGCAATAAAACATTCTTTAGCATTAGCAAAGAAGGAAGCATTGTTCCCGAATACAGAGAAAGAGACTATATGTCAGAGACTGTTGGCTTTATACTGGTTCAAGTTCTCAGAGCCAAACCGCACTACCATTTCATATTAAAGTCTATCCAACTATTGAAGGAAATATGCCAGTCAGGTTTGCAAACTGGTGTTTGCTCACTAGCATGTCTAAATGTTGATCTAGCAGGGACTGTATCCAGCAGCAAGTATAATCTAGTTACTTCTGCAATTTACTCTTTGGCCTACTAAACCTAATAAAAATCTTTGTCAGATAGGACTGGGTGGAACCACCACCCAGTTAACCTCAGCTGTCCCTTGTTTCTGTCACTGCTGCCCTGGACTGGCCCATGTTCCTAAAGGTGAAATCTCTGCACTACATCCCATGAGCAATACCCTGAGCTAGCCAGTCCTAATTTTGTAAAGTGTGAACTTCAAGTGAACCAAAAAAAAAAAAAGCAGGTTACCTCTAAGGATTGTGCTGACTTCACAATACATTCAGAAGTATGTCTTGTCAGTATTTATAGAATCCAGTATTACAGATTTTGCAACTTTTGTTTACCTACATAGAGTCCCTGAGGTAGTCTTTCCAGCACTACTATTAACATTACTTTTAATATTTTCCTTTGAGCCCATTTAGCAGTTCAACACTAATCTTTTGCGTGCCTTGTTTTTCTGGAAAGGCCTCCTTAGCCTAGGCTAGAAAGTGCCAACAGCATGACATTTCACTGCCAAAAAGGGGTAGTACTGAATCACAGAGGGATTTGCCTCAGACAAGCATTTGCCAGTGCTGTTAGGTCACTGTCCAGCACTGCCAAGAGCCGGCAGGCTGGCTCTTCTCCCCCGAGGCCTGTGGATCTGCCAGCAGACACGCTGGCCAAGTCACTGTCCCTGGCTGCTGCCGGGACCAGATTCATAGCCAAGGTCAGGGAGCCTGGAGTCACTTCCCCAGGTCCCTGGAGGACACCTGCCCTTCACTGAGCCAAGGAACAGGGGGGATGCAAGGGGGCTGGAAGGGGGAAGCAAGGCCCGGGCTGAGGCGATGTGGCGCCATCGAGCCCTAACCTGCTCCACAGGCCTTGGGGTGCAGATGCGTCATCGTTCTCCACAACTCCCTGACAGGTTGTAGTGAGGAGGGGCCGGTCCCTTCTGCCGTGCCAGCAGGGAGAGGACCAGAGGAAATGGCTCTGTGCTAGGACAGGAGAGATTCAGATTAGATATTAAGAATTTTTCCTGTTAGGGTGGTCAGGCATTGGGGTAGGTTGCCCAGGGAGGTCGCGGAGTCACCATCCCCGGGGGTGTTTAGGAGGCGCCTGGACCTGCTGCTGGGTTATGTGGATTAGTGGTTTAGGGGATACAGTGGCAGTGCTGGGTGGACGGCTGGACTGGCCGATCTTAAAGGTCTCTTCCAACTTTGAGGATTCCCTAATTCTATGCGTAGGGAGAGGCCTGAGATGAGAAATGGGGAAAAACTAGGATGGCTGGAGAGGGTTAATTAAGAAAAACAATATGCTGCTTATTCCACTTATTCCCTCATCCCCGCTTGCCGCTGTGGCACCGGGGGAGGGAGGCCCTGAACGCCGGGGAGATGGGGAGCGGGGCGCATCGCCCCCTCAGCAAAGGAGCAATTCTGAGGCGCCGGGGGCTCCCCGGGAGGGCCGGGTCGGTCCGGGCACCGTGCCCGGTTCGGTCCCGGCCGCCGCCGCCGCCC